>CAODLS011501746.1:0-10199 GCA_948243855.1 Flueggea neowawraea
TCTTATTCCAGACGCCCTAAATCGCCTATTTAAGTGGGGTTTCGACATTGATTGAGGGGAGCCGACTTGGAGACACAAATTCACATCTTTAGAGGCCAGAGGACGTGGGAGCAAAGGAGAACATCATTGGGCATCAAGAACGAAGCGATTTGGCGAAGAATTGGAGGATTCAATCATGGGTTTTCCTCCTCTCTCTAGATTTCTCTTTGTTTTTGTTGTATATCTCTCTTTAGTTATGAACTAATTTTATTGTGTACCTAGATGTAATGAACCCTAGGTAGATTATGTGATGTTGGATTATGTTATTCATTCAATTGATTTATGAATTGCGACTCAATTATGATTTATAATGCGTATTGTTGAATTGATTGTTGCTAGCCTTTCGATTCCAATATTATTTCGTGCATGTGCAATCGAGAAATTATATGTATGATAGAGCATTCATAATTGAGAGGAAGTGCATGCAAACCTAGAGATAGTTCGATACAAATCCTCCAGATTAGGGTCAAACCTAGTAGTGAAATTCGTAGAGCAGTGTGTTAAAGCAACGATAGAGGTTTTAATTAGGAAGAGATTTCGGTTAATCAACCTAGTCATTAGGCATTAGCTAACTCGAGAGAGAGGTTAATATACCTTATGAATTTTCACTGTCTAATTGCCTGAATGATTGTTTGAATAACGAGTCCTTATTACTTAATTCAGTCTAGGGGGATTTAGTGTCTAGGTATCATTTTTTCATCGTTTGTTCTATCATTTAATTTGAGTATTGTTCTTATTTATTTTATAGATTCGAAATCATTAATTTTGCCGGCTAGATAATAGAGGAAGAGTGAGTAACTAATAATCGTAGTCTCTGTGGATACGACACTCGGTACTCAAGGGTCCACTTGTTATAGACGATAAATACACTTGCCTTAGTCTTTAGGTGTAAGTCTTTGACAACACCAGTGACCAACTGATTGGCAAATAGAACAGAAAGAAGGTAGATTCTCGTACACCATATCAACCCAAAGAGAGTGCGATGTTGTTTTCACATGCAACGTTTCTTGTAAAGAACCTGCTAGGTCAATGTCAACAAGTATTCGGGCAAAGTGTCCTAACTCTCCATCCAAAGTTTTGGCGTCAATCCTGAGAGGTATACCAATACCTCTGGCGATTTCAGTAAGAAGTTTCGGATGCCAAAACTCCCAAGGAAGCTTATACAATCAGATCCAAACTTGAGTCGTGGTGGAGTGTTGTGCTTCCGGATTGAAACCCGGAACCCATTGCTGTAATCGGAAAATGTCGGGCTTGAGGCTGATGGCGCTTTTACTCCAAACTATTTTTTGTTCTTCTTGGGACTGCAAGAAGACATGGTAGTATCCTTTTTCCAGAGAAATAAGCTTCCATTTGGTTTTTAAATCCCACACAGTTGAGAGTTTTTGCTTCAAGTCATCATGAAGCCATGGGGAGTCGCCTTTTGCAAGAATCAATTGCCCTATTAAGGAGGTTTGGCAAGCCCTAATATGCTGATCATATATGTCCTAAGACACAGTAACGGAAACGAAACCGTCGAGGTTGGAAGGTGGAGGAGCAGCAGAGATGGCATCAATAGGGGCCGGCAGGTCGTTTCGGACAGCAGCGGCATAGGAGTTGATGTGCGTCTTTGGAGGCGTGATTGCACCGGTGGGCAAAACTAAGGAGGTCTGCGGCGCCGCCGTAACCAGAGAGGCCAGTATGGAGAACCTGTCACGCAGATTCATGTAGCAATCATTCACAACAGGGGTAGAACCAGGCGGAGCCGAGGCCGGCGGCCTAGCTATGGCCGAGGAAGGCGACTGGAGTTCTAGCGAGGGAGACAAGGAAGATCCTATTTTCTCGGAGTTCTAATATAAAAATATTATAGTAATGCATTAAGATTTGATATGATCTAATTAGCCATCTATTGATTTCATACGTCAAGTCTGCCAAATTTATATTTCGAAAAGATTTTATAGTATCACCCTCCAAATAAAACAATAAACCTGACAATAAGTGATATGAATACATTTATGGATGTGAATATCTATTAACGGAATTATATGAATGCAAAAATTTGAATATCTATTGAACGGATAAAATAAATAAAGACTTGTAAAACAAAGATAAAATAAATAAAGAGATAGTTATAATTTTATGATATTTAATTATTGATGTATCTTTTTTTCTATATAGATAGGTCCCTCTACCTAAATAGCACACTATGTATCAACTTAAAATTTAAGAATAGGACCCTCTTATTCATTTGTAATCTCTTTATTGCATTATTAAATTTTATTTATTTTTAATTAATTTTATAGTATATTATCAGTATGAGCCTTTACCACTTTAATTTTAATAAAGTAATATTTGATACTGGGATTGTGATCTATCTATTTTTTAGTTCAAAAGTAATAATTATAATAACAAAGGTGATTACGGATGGATTTGTAATTTATTAGTATTATAGTTAATATTAATATTAAAAGATTGAGAGTTTAATTTTCGATGATAAATAAAATGAATTATCAAAAAATAGTGAAGGTAAGTTTTTTTATTAAGAAGGTAAAGTAAATTTTTGGATAAGAGGGGAGAAAACATAAATAATATAACAAAACCAGTGGTCAAAAATATAGTACCGAAGAGTGATCGGTTGTATTAATTGAGTAACGAAACGGAAACACGGTCATGTCTGAATCTGGACTCCGCAACTCAGTGAGGCGTGGTCCACTCGGTTTCTTGGTCATTCATTTGTTCAATATATTGGCAAAATTACGCCGATTCTACAAAAAGTTTCCTAATTTGTAAACCGGACAAAGTTATCAATTTTTCGTAACCATTCGCCTTTTTTTTTGTTTTTGTACCAAAAAAATAATTTCAAATTTAGATATCTACCGATAATCAGCATTCAAATTCTTCTCCTCTCTCTCACAATCCATTTTTAGCTCCTCCCTTTTGTCTGAAAAAAAAAACAAAAGAAACTTCTCTTATCCTAGCCTCCTCTTCCTCCTCTTCATCTTTCACCTTCTCGTTTCTCTCTTCCCTGCAAAACCACCGTCCGCCAATTTCCTCCCGCCAATCCATTGCTTCTCATCCGCTTCTCCTCTCAGTTGATTCTCCTCTCTGATCTCGGCGCCTTTCTTTGTCGGTTCTAGTCCTTCAACGCCTGAGACCAATTCGCCGTTTGTTTGCCAGTCTTCTGCGCCTGTTTGTTCATCGTTTTTGTAGTCATCTACCTGTCTCTTTCGCTCGTCCGTTCATCGTTTCTCATCTTTGTTCATCTTTTTCGTCCGGTCGTTCGTCTTTTCTGCCGCAAAGCACACTTTTCATTGTCACCGTTCATCTTCTCAGTGGAACAAAGAATTCTTTCATCTTCATCTGACTATTTGGTTAAGATGTTTAATTCCTCTGAAGTAGTTTGCAAAGTACAATAAATCCCCTTATCATTTTTCATATTAAAATGAATGAATAAAAATGGATTGACTTTTATATAAAAAATCAATTAATTAGAACTAATAAAAAAAATTAAGTTCCAACTGATAACCCGCTATGCTTCTCTGCACCTTCCAAACTGATTTTTTCATATTGCCGATTACGAGTTCATCGACAACAATTCCAATGATCCTGATGATCTTATCTGCCATCTCCACCAAGTAAGTCCTCTTCCCATAAATTTCTTTCAACTTCCTCTCAATTGACTTTCCGAGATTTTCTCCGTGCTTGATGGATTTGTGAATCTTTTTCATTTGTCAATTATGAATATTCTCATCCGATAACGTCACTGTGACTGGCTGTGATTAAAAATAGCGAGGCGAGATGGCGACGATAAGATTGAGCTTGTCGTTTAGGCTGCGACAGCTTTTGTCTGTTGAAAGCGCCATTGGTCCCTCTATAAAACTCAACTTCGAGCCTATCAGTTTGGATTTTCATTTTTTAATTTTTTTTTCGAATTTGCTTAGGTTTATGTGTTGGTTGGAACTTGGAAACTTTTAGGAATTTGGAGTTTGCAGGCATTTACTATGATTTGTCTATAATCAATTTTCGTCAATTTCTTTTGCCTTCTTTACAGGTGAAGCAAGGGATCAATAGAGTCAAGTGCACTCTACCCCGTATGTATCAGGTTGGTAACATGGTTATTTAGATGATCAGTATTCTGTCCACTTTGTTTTTTCTTAATAAGTTTTGACTGATTCGATTTATCATTTGGACAGCTTCCTCAAGGTGAACTGTTGTGGGAACAAGATTGAACACTAAGAGAGGGTACATATTAACTAAAGGAGAAAATGATTTTGTTTGTATCTAAAACTCTACATCATTTTGATCTCTTTAGATGATTAATGAACTACACCATACATCGTCTAAAGTTAAAATTTCAATTATATTCCTTGTTCAAGGTTGCGATCATTCTTTCAATTTTATTTTGTAAAGATAATGGACAACATGCACATATGAATAAGAAATTTATGATTTGGCCATTATGTAGAACCTAATGAGAGAGAGTTTACGTTTGCAAATATTCTTTTTCTTTTTGCTAATCAAATTTTGTTGGAAAAAAGTAGTATGCCCGTGACGGGTGAACCGAATTCGGTTGGTCAAGAAGTGAACTGAGACCGTTGACCAAGACCAATTGGCGAACCCAATTGAATGGGCCCTTAAAGCCCATGTTGCAAAGCCCATTGGGCTTACAAGCCCATTAGCCCAATTAAGGGCTTATATATATGATGAATGAAAGCATGAAATCCATTCTTCCATCCAATGCAAACCAAAACATGGAAAAAGAAAGAGAGAGGGAAAGGAAGAAGAAATGGGTTCTTGCTTCCTCCATGATGCCTCTCTCTCCACTTGTCCTTCTTTCATTGATGGTTCAGACCAGTAGTGGCACCTAGGCTACAAAACAAACGAGACTCATGTCGACAACCCGACATGTGGTTTACTCGCGAGAACATCAAATATGATCCTGAACTTGATGTCTTCTGCTACTAGTTTGGTCGAGCTTCATCTAGAATCGAGGAAGGTAACTCGAACCTACTAAATATACAATTTATTTGTTAAACCGATAGCAGATTCCTTCAATTTTCTTGCATGCTATTATTCCTTAGTGTGTATTTTTTGTTTACTTATAAATATCATCTTTTTTTCACTACAAAGATTGTAGGGCTATAATGGAGCTATTTATGAAAGTTTGTCCTGGGCTAATTGAGCTATTTTTTGACATTTATTGGTGTACAACAAGCTGGGAAATGCATCTGTCTTCACACAATTTTAACTGATTACCAGATTAGAACAGTCATCTTGGTGTCTACAACTAGGCGAGGTCCTTTGATCTCTAAGGAGCTAGGTACTGTCACTTTTTTTTATATATATTTTTTTTTTCACGTTTAGGTCTTCACGCGGGTAGGTGATGGTGATCATCGGTTGTAGTCAGTTGAGTTTTCTATAACGTGCATATTTTGAATGAAAAGTTTGCTTCTTTTTTATTATTTTGCTTTTGTATTGTGGAGTTTTGCAGTGAAGAGCATCACAAAAAACGATTTATTCGTTTTCTACTAAAAGAGAATCGGGTATGGTGTTTGATCTACAGATTTAAGTTTTTGTTTCTCAATTTGTAATGCTTAGGATTTGTCACTTGGGTAAATTTAATTGCAGAGGTAAATTAGAGTGACTCAGGGTGTAATGGTTGTTTTGTGTCGATTAGTCAATTGAATATCAATTCTTTCATTAGCAACATTGATTTGATACAAAGTAAACGCAATGAACTGGGCTTCAAAATCCAAAAATATACTGAGTTAACTTAGCTGAGAGAGTTGGTTATGTACTTTACTGGAGGTACTTTATTGTGGCAAAAAGGCTGGTCTCACTTATATCCTTAAAGCTGGAGGAGCTCAGGTTTGGAAAATGAAATTGACTACAGTTACAGCGTAAAATTGTTCATTTGAGATTTTTAGTGCATCTGTAAAAGAATTCACGTTCCTGGTGGTCTTACAACATACATTTCACTATTGAGAAAGGTTAAATGAACTAATTGTAGAACAGCTCCACAATTCCAAGTAATTTTAATGGCGATGTCACTGGGTACTGGACTCGCATTGCTTTTTGAGTTATTTAACAATTTTTCTTACTATATTGTTGCTTAGTTGTATACAGTTTACTATGTGATTAACTGTTATTAATTGTCATTAAATCTTTTGACACAAATTTGAAGGTAGTTTATTTCCATTTTCTGTTTGAAATCCAACATTAAACAATAAATAGCAAAATTGTTTGAGATCCAAAACGTGTTGAAAGAGTTGGGTAATGATGCTGATCAAGCATTGTTTCTTTTAAAATTTATCAGATTTTATTATTTATTACTTAATTGTAGTTTATGGAATAATCCTCTTTTGTTTATGTCTAAGTCTTTTTGTGAATAACCTTTTGTTTATGAGTAATCTTTTTGATTTAACTAGATGATCACAATGTATATAATCTGTTTAATTCCTTATAAACAATAAAAACTGGCGCCATATAACCAGATTTTCTATAGAAGAAATGGAGCTATTCTTGGTTGTTAGTAATGAACCATAAAAATAAAAATTGGCCGTTAAGGTAATCCCCTGTTTTGTATGTATGTCTTCATTTGGTTATTTTTTTTTTAATCACTGTCTGTTTCTTTGTTTTTTTAACAATATTTTTTTTATACAGATAATAAACAAGATTTGGTGGTTAAGGCATGTATTCCTCAATCGCACAAATTGAATTTAAACAACTCAAGTTAAAATGTACACATCCGAATACTCAATTATGTGTGCTACCATCAAGTAGCAAATATTTTGTTGATTTGATTGGAAGGAACTTTTTTTCAAATTTAATGGCCCTTCCTGTAAAAAATGAACTTTGAAAATATTTACTCACCTGAATTTTTAACGGTATATGAGTTTCAAAATTCTGATAGTGAAAGTGAATGGATTAGTAGTGTTGATTTCTAATATAGATCAATCTGCATCGTTTTGCAATAGTATAAGGTTAATTGTATTTCGGATTGAACGACATGTGATTGAAGTAAAAATTATAATTGGTAGTAATGTGGGTAGCCAAATTTTCATTTCTTAATTTGTGCTAACTCCATCAAATATTAGATTAACAAAAGTCATGTGATAGTCATGTGCATAGTTGTTTATTTTGCTATAACAATCAACAAAAGTCAAGGTTAATCTCTATTGCATGTTGGATTATATATGTCTCGAACTCATGAACACAAGTATGCTGTTGTTTTAAAAGTTAAAAACAGGTCTAGATTAAAAAGTTTTAGTATATGATAAAGTCAATTTTAAGTAGAAAGGAGTCTTCTAAAATTTAATATGAGATTTTTTTTATAATTATATAATATTTATATTTATATAAATTTTATGTTTTACTATTTTTTAGTTTGAGACAATTTTTTATTATAATATTGAGCATTTCTAAGAAAATTAATTTTTTTTATTTTTTAAGGTATTAAGCCACATCAACAGTAATTTACAATTTGCTCTGGCTAGAGCTGTTGCCAGTTCAAGAACCGCTGGTTCCGATTTCTGAAATGAAGGAACCAAAACTAAACCAGTTCTGGTTTCGTTTTGATCGGTTCAACCGTCAGTTTGGTTCCCTCTTTTTTTAAAAAAAAATTATTTTTAATCGGCTATTTTATCTCCTCATTTTTTTGGGTTTGTAAATTGTTTTGTATTCAATAATTAACTATAGTATTAATAATATATTGTATTCCAAATATTTCTAATTTATAGAGTTGAAAAAAATAAAAATAAAAAAATAGTCAAGAAATCGTATGTTTTCAGGAAATCGACAGTTCGACGGTTTTCAGAGGGGTGGAACCGGAACCTAAACCGTAACCCTCCGGTTTTGGTCGGTCGATTCCGATTTGGTTTTGGTTTTGACCAGTCCGATTGTGGATCGGTTCGCCGGTTTCGGTTCCAAAATAACATGTCTAGCAGGGAATGAAGCTCAAAGGAATCCCAAAATCATGCTGAAAATATGGATTTTGGTGTCAAATTATTGTGGTTGATTTTTGTATCCTTTATTTTGGTTTTGGTGTATATTTTTGGTTGGGTTTTAATATGGAATGGTTGAGATTGTCGAGGAAGAGAAGAAGAATGTTGGCTTTGTTTTTTAGGGGATGCGAGTATTGATGGGATCTGTTTTTAGCAGTTTAAATAGAAAACCTTAAGAAAGCTGGACAACTCAGCATGTCAATGCGTTTTTGATAGATTTGAGCTGAACGTATAAAATTGTACTTCACACCTCAGATGAGCACATAAAATTATAATCCAAATTTGTGTTGGCCTCAATTTGTAAAGAGATTTCAAGTAACGTATGTTTCCAATTTTGTAATTTAGGAGATATTTTTTTTTGCAATTAGCCCAATGATTTTCTCCATGTGTTTATGGTTTGAATCATTAACACAATTAAAAAAATCTTCTCTTGCAATTTTTTGGAAAGTATAGTGATGAGCTCTTTCAAAATTTTGAACTCCTTTGCATATTTCTCTTATGATGTTGTAAATCTTGTATCATGTTCAAAAGGCCAAAGGGAATTCTTGTAGCTCCAAAATTTTAAATTTTGTTGTGGTCCTCAAAAATTTCATGAGCAGAATCTACCATTTTTTAGTTTGAATTAAAAAATATTATACTCAATCTAGTGACAACCATTCAACTCAATCAACCTTGCAAAACAACAAAAGAAAAGGATGAGTACTCTTCCCTAAATTATTAAGATGCTTAAGCTAGTACTTCATAAAAAATGTGTCAATTTTTTTGGGGTCAGCAAAATGTATTTTAAAATGAAATATCGTACATGTATTTATAGAGTATAAGTGTATTTATAGAGTGAGGTAAGAACTCTGGATAAGATGTGTGAATTTTAAATTATGATCACTTCATCATTTGTTTAAAACAGTTGTCCAACTATCCTCCTTTGAAATTTAAAATTTTTGTTCATCAGTGGTGGTGTGGATGGTTTCTTTTTGGTTTTCAATGGGTTTCTAATTTTTAATTAGTGGTGTGGATGGTTTCTAATTTCTAATTGGTTTTCATTCTTTTTTTGTTTGGTATTCTAATGATTTTTATTTAGTTATAGATTGGTTTCCAATTAGTTTCATTTGGTTTCCAATTTCCAGTTTCCAATTAGTGGAATGGAAGGTTTCATTTTCCAATTGGTTTTTATCTCGTTTTTATTTGGTATTTTTTTGTTTTGTTTTCAAATTGGTTTTCAATTTTTTTTTCAATCAGTTTTCGATCTTCTATATTTGTCAGTAGTGGTAGTGAGGATGATATGCGCATGCGCACAATGGAGGCACGCTGGCACGGACACTTGGAAAGTAAAGTTTATAAGACTCCAAAATCAACAATGTAGTCTTTATAATTGAAATGGTGAAATTCATGGCGGTCCCCGAGTTTTGGCATATTCGCCCTTTTGGTCCCTATTAGTTCTAAAATAGCCTCTCCGATCCCTAGACTTTAACACCATTAACCAAACTTAACAGAAACTGTAAAAAGACTAATTTGCCCTCTAATTTTAAAAGAATTTACCATATACATTAAAACAAACCAAACCAACCACTTTAACAACCAATCCCTAACCTAACCCAAAACCACATGCTCTCTCCCTCTAACCTAAAACCACAACCTAACCTAACCACAAAACCCAAACCACAAATTAAACCACAAAACCCAAATCGTTCTTCTTCTTTTTCTTCTTCCAAAATCGCATTCTTTCTCTCTCTCTCTCTCTTTATCTCTTTCTCTCTCTCGTGCGCGACAGTTCTCTTCACCTCTCTCTCACGTCGCTCTTTCATCCATCTCTCTAGTATCGCCACTCTCTTTCTTTCTTTCTTTCCACAAAACCTATTCCAGTTTCATCAAGATCGTCGCTCTCTCTCTATGGATCTGCCTTGCTTCGTCCTCACTCTGAGAATATCGTCACTCAATTTTTGATCCAATCCCTTTCTTTGTTTTCTCTATTCTCTTCCCTTTTTCATCTTTTATTTTCGTTCTTATTTTTAGTTATTTGTTTTCAGTTTTATCAAGCGGTCGGACGGGTAGAGAAAGGGTCTATTTTGGGTTTTGTGGCGAAGAAAACATTATTATTTTGGTGGTGATTTTTGGGTTTGGAGGTGTGAAGAGAGTTGGTTTGGGTATGTGTGAAAGAAAAAGGTGGTGGTTCTAATGTTGGAA
>CAODLS011501905.1:0-10105 GCA_948243855.1 Flueggea neowawraea
ATACCTACTCAACTCTTTGAACTTGTCCTCATATTTTGTCACCGACATACTCGGTCCTTAACAGAAATCAGTGAACTCATTCGCCTTCTTGTCCTGAATACTCCGAGGATGGATAGAAGTAATGAGATCCTCCTTAAATCTGGCCCAACTGAAATTCTATCGAGCCTCAAGGCTCCTCCATCATCTAGTTGCTCGGCCACTCAGAAGAAATGCCCTCAGTCTAACCCTGCTGACATCATCAGTGATACCCCGAGCCTCAAAACGATGCTCTACCTCTAGGAAGAAATCATACGAATCCTCTCCCATCACACTAGAGAATCTAGAAGGCTGAAGCTTCATGAACTTATCTAGGATATCATTCCCTTTAGTTCGTGATGCAACAGGTGCAACTACTAGAGCATCAACTGCGACCTCCTTTGGCTGCGGCGGCTGAGCTGGTGGCACTACTAGCTGAACTACAGCTGCCCCAACTGACAAAACTGGTTGATCAACTGCTGGCTAATCAACCACTGGCTGACCCAGCTGAACTCTCTCCATCCATTCAAGAACTCAGGTCATAAGCTCAAACATCTCCATCTGTATACCAAAGACTACATACTCCGTAGTAGGGTGATAACATACAATGGTATACTAAAGACTACATACTCCGTAGTAGGGTGTCCCCATATTAGTATGATACATACATAGTATTTCACATACAATCATGCAATATCTTTTCCTTCATTCCATCATTTACAAAATGCTCATGTATATATATACCCATATATACTTTAGATTTTTTTCATAATGTTGGTTAATAATAATCACATATCCAGATTATTAATTAACCCAATACTTATTAGTCAAATTTATGTCATAGCCAGACATATCAAAAATAGCATACTTAATTTTGAAGACACAACATATGTGTCTGAAGCTATTATTTCACTCGCCTGGTATCCAAAGCCGTGGATCTAGTCAAATACCGCTCGCAGGTGGCTGCTCCTACTGGCAAGCACACTGAGCTATACAGATACAGACATAGCAAATATCAATATGTGGTACTGTGGCGATACCGATGCATGGTATGCGAATGCAGATGCTGACCCTCAAGTCACTGAATATATACGTCGGGAGTGAATCCATCATCATCGACCCAAAATATACCATGCACGTAAAATTACAGTTTAATCCTCGACCAGTGTAAAATTACATTTTAGTCCCCGAGACTCGACAAATTACAAAACAGTCCCTAAATACTGCTGGGGTTACTAACTGGACATCCATAAGTTAGAATACCCAAATTATAGCTCGAACTCTCAGAAATCGCGATTTAGCCTAATTCCTCAAAATTACAAAAATAATCCCAAGTTTTCCAAAATTACAATTCTATATCTCAACCTTTCCAAATTTCAAATCTATACTCCAAAGTTCAAAATTTACAAGTCTAGACCAAAACTTTTCAGAATTTATAAAACTAGATTAATCTCTAGTTTTTTTCTCAAATTTACCGACTTCCAATTCAACTGATGAATCTTCAAACCAATCATGTATCTCGACTCTAATCGACCTCCTGAACACGAATCTATCCTCAGATTCAACAAAAAAACACCCATTGATGCTCCAATCATCAAAACCCAAACCAAACCCTAGGTTTTTCAAAAACTCATCAAATCACTCGATTCAAGGCTTGAATCAAGTTCATACAAATCTCCTCTAACCTATTCTAATATCCTCTAACATGTATTCATCACAAATCATCTGAAAATTGAAACTCATTTCAAATTCGGACAAAATGCATTTTCATGAATCAATGCATGAAAATGAGTTATAAATGAAGAAAGGATGTTGATCTTACCTCAGAAATGGATTGGGAATGTTGGGGAACCAATATGAGAGCATTTTAGAGCGATTTGGAGAGTTTGTGAGTGAAAAATGACGAAAAACGTCGGTTTTGGCCGTTTTAAGAGCTGCAGATCAAAATGCACCGTTTCGACATTTTCAAAGGTAATGTACGTCATACTCAATGAAAACGTACGTTGTGATGGTGCACAATGTACGTTATACCTTACAACGTATGTCGTGAAGCATCCAATAGCCACAGATTCGAGAAAACACAACTCAACGTACATCTTACCATGGCAGCGTATATTGATCATGCTCGTATCCCAGATAACATGCGTCGTATCTCTACAACGTACGTCATGATATTTTCAGATAACGTACGTCTTCCTCACTCGACAACGTACGTCATACACACGTTACTCACTCTCAAATAACATACTCGACATATCTTATTTCCCAATGCGCATCGGACCTCCCTCGAGATTCGATGACACCTAATCCCCTGAAATACGTCAAATTATCCTCAAGATCAAATCGGACTTAGCCAGAAAGCTACAATATTCCTTGACAGAAATGAGCAGAATATTACAGTTAGTTTGACTAGGTTGGGTAGGATTGCTTCTTTTGAAACCCAAATATTTTAATCCCAATATTCCTATGCAACCTCAAGTTACAAGTATAAGCAATATGTCCATATCCACCACAACATTTGCATGCATTGTTCAAATGGGTGCCTTGTTTAGCAAAAAAAAAAACGTTTTGGGGTTTTTGCTAGAAGAGAAAATATTGTAGCCTAACCCATGTTTGGACAAAAATTGTCTTTGAGAACCAAGAAGTTTTTCTATGTTTTCTTTGCCATTTGTGAGCTTAAAGGCAATGTTTGAAAACTTATCAACCTCTTTTTTCAACAATAAAGTCTAATTGATCAAAGCAAGATTTTCTTCTTTCAAAGCATTATTTTCTTTACTCAAAACATTGACCTTGGTACCAAGCTCATTATCACTTTTTTTTCAAACCAACATATTTGTCATCAATTTTTCGAAATTCATTTTCCAACTACTAAAATGCATCATGCAACTCTTCAAATGCATCATGCAACTCATCAAAGGAATAGTTAGCAATTACCCCATTGTCACTTGCTTCATCATCCTCAATTGCCATGATACACAAGTTAGCCATCTCTTCCTTCATTCTTATCTCATATGTGAGTAAATAACCAAACAATTCTTTTAAGGGAAGAGTGGAAAGATCTTTAGCCTATTGAATGGCGTTCTTAATTGATGCATGATTTTGGAAGCGATCTCAATATCTTTCTCACTAATTCAATATTTGTGTAGGTTTTCCCCTAGTGCCTTCAAACTATTCACAATGTCATTGAACTGATCAAACATCTCTTGAATGTCTTCACCCTCCTTCATCTTGAATAATTCATATTTGTACACTTAGAATGAAACTTTGTTTTCCTTGACTTGAGATGTCCCTTCATAAGTAATCTCCAATGTCCTCTAAATATCATAGGCATTTTGGCATTTTGTACATTGTTAAATTGTGTTTTGCTCAATGCACAAAAGAGAATGTGCATATCCTTGTTGTTAAAAGACTTCATCCTTTTGTCATGGTCATCTCGTTCCTCTTTGGACTTGAACATTTGAATTCCATCAACCACTTTCTTTAGGATGTAAGGACCCTCCACGACTTGCCACATATCTATGCTTTTCGACTTAAGAAATACCATCATTCGCATTTCCCAAGAGACATAATCATTGTCATCGAAGAAAGGAGCACGGTTAATCGAAAAAGCTTTATATCTCGATACATCACCCATCAATGCCATATTGGATTATTAACTCTAGGTTGTTTAGACCTAAGAATTTGAGCACTTGCTCTAATATTACTTGTAGGATCAAGATGACAATCCAAGAAGGGGGGTGAATTGGATTGTTTATAACTTTTAAAACAAAAGAAAAAAACCAACTCAATCCACACTAAATAAAAATTAAAACGAAAATGAAAGAGATGAAAGTAGGAAATCAAAGCCCTAGATTTATAGTAGTTCGATTCTCCTTGACCTACGTCCACTCCTTAAGCCAAGCTGGAGAATTTTGAATCCACTAAACGTTTCTCTTCAAGGGTGGAGGGAAACCTCTTACAAACCCTTGTTTTCTAGGCTCACAAAAAACCTTATACACTTGTTTTTATCAATGAACCAAACAAGAAAACCTCACAATCTTTCTTATTTTTGAAGGAACCAAAATAAGAAAAACCTAACTACCCTTCCAAGCAATAAATACTTGTTACAATGGTTTCCTATTTACAATAAATTGCTCACACTAACCCAAAAATGAAAGCAATACAATAGCTGAAAGATTATCACCAAATGTCATATAACCACCATTTCTTAGTACAAGATGAGTGAACTTGGATTCATCTCTAGTCATGTAATTAGAGAAACCACTATCCAAGTACCATACATTCTTCTTTGCCTTTGCTCTCAACCACATCTACAAAGACATATCAAACTTTTGACTTTAGTATCCAAATGTTCTTGGGTCATTGTAGGTTAGTCTTAACTAAATTGGGCAAGATTTTTTCCTTTGGAACCCAAATATTTTTTATCCCAACATTCCTATGTAACCTCATGTGACAAGTGGATGCAATATGACCATAACCATTACAAAAATCGCAAGTGTTGTTCAAAGAAGTCCCTTGTTTTACAAACACAATTTTGTGGTTCTTTTTAAAAGAAAAAGCATTATAGCCCAAACCATGCTTTGACAAATATTTTCTTTGAAAACTAAGAATTTTCTCCAAATTCTCTTTTACATTTGTGAGTTTAAAGGCAATGTTTGAAATCTTGTCAATTTCATTTTTCAAAATCAAGCTTTCATTGAACAAATCACTGTTTTCATCTTTCAAAGATTTCATTTCATTGTTTAAAACACTGATCTTAGCATTAAGCTCATTAAGAATCTTTTTTCAAAGCGACATATTTAAGACCAAGATCTTGAAACTCATCATGTAATTCATTAAAAGCATCATACAATTCATTAAAGGAGTAACTTGTGTTTACCTCATTGTCTCTTCCTTCTTCATCCTCAATTACCATAAGACACACGTTTGCCATTTCTCATCTCTTCTTCATCATCCGAGATCAAGTCATTATCACTCCAAGTTGCCTTCATTGCCTTATCCTTCTTCTTGAAATATTTGGAAGTCTTATTCAATAGTGGGCAGGGAGATTCTGATCATTTCTCTGCTTCCTTAATTGTGTGCGTATGACTCGATTTCATGCGTAATTTTTCTTGAAAAATGTCCAGGGAGATTCTGATAATTTTTTGCATGCGTAATCTCGTAATTACGCGCGCCAGGTTCTTTTACGCATTTATCCCTTGAGTTGCATTACTTTGCCTTTGGTTGATCCATTTGGAGTTTTATTAGTTACGTGTATAATTTCATTTTATGTGTGTAACTAAGTATTTGAGTGTGTAATCTTAAACTACTTCAATGTTTTGTTAATCATCAAAACTTAGGTGAATTTCATATGTTGACCAATTTGGTTCAATATAACTCATGCACATAATCGTGCAAGTCAGAATATTGTTGAACATGATCTCATACTAGCTCATCCATCAATTTTTCCCTTATCCTAAACAAACATTCCACCTAACTGAAACTTTAAACTCACTTTTGTAGAGATCCTCTGAGTCTTCAACTCTCATTTGGGTTATTGTATAATTCAGTTCTTCAACAAAATAGACAAGTTATCAGAATTGGCCATTATGTTTCTATCTACATAGTAACACTTGTGTTGAGGTATGTATTTTTTTACAGGCATTGTCATGTCGTTTCTCTCTATGACGACATAAAAATGTCATGGACAGCTTGCCAAACACATTACCCTAATACAATCCTTATCATTCATTATATACTTCAATCCAACACCTTTGGCTATGGAATACTTCGCAATAATATGTTTCGCTTGTTTTTCATTTTGAAACCCATTTGAAGAAAAAATACTAGGATTCTTGTTTTAGGATCGTACATAATAGTTCCCACCTTATCCATCAACCCTATGCCATCCTCATCATTGTCGCTAACCACTGAACCAACTTGATCTTTGTCTCCACCTGGTTCTTTATTATCTTCCACTTCTTCCTCATTTTCATTGTCATCATCACCAAGATAATCAATTTCCAGAATTAGTTCAGGCAATTCTTCTTCCTCTATGATTTTGTTCTTTTTCGTTCTTGTCTTTATCTGACCGTTGTTGTTTCTCAATTTTCTTCCTCACATTTTCCCTTGATGCATTAACTCTTCAGTAACAACGTTCAGATTTGTTGATTGGCTTGCATATTATTTGCCACTTGAGTACTACTTGCATTTGGAAACAAACGAATCCCCCCACCACATATACATCCACCGAGTCACCATCCATTAACATATCTTTAAGAAAATTTAGCAATTGACAGTCAACCACAAGAGCAAAATCACTTATAACTTTGACATATACTCATAATGATCCTACAAATACCAAATATAAGTCCCTAATGTAACTCAACAAATTCATGTTAGTTTTGTGCCCTAGTCCAATCATTGATATACATTGTCATTTGATTTATCAATTAATAAAGAGGCATTTCATTTCATATCTATGAAATATTACTTTTTTTATGACAATAAAACTTTCATGAATAGTTTATTCTTCCTTATGTCATCGAGTGCGACTTGATAGTAAAACCATAAGGTAAACGAAATATTATTATAAAGGTTCATAATTGATTGTTATCATAGGAATGATGACAAGCCAAGGTTGGTATGTTGCTAAGAGGACAATCACGTTTTACTGATTATGGATATGAGATATCACTTAGAACATAGATATATGTTAGGGAACATGTATTGGACTGGTCCGCTATAAAAGCACTTCATGGATCAATGTCACAAATAGCTTTCATACAGTGGTGATGTTTGAGTCCTCTGTCCGAAACTCACTATCGATTCCTACATGAGGAATCACATGTTTTGACTAAGTCAAACGTTATTCGTAACAGGGTAACAATAAAGACTATGATTGGATATGTTATGAATCTTGTAAAGGAGTGATGGTAAGAGTGATGGATTTGTTCCTCTTATGAAGAGTGATATCTTTAGGCCACTTTATGAGTAGGATTGATGGAATGTATGCATACTCAAATGAATTGATAAAAGGGTTTATCAATGTAATTTGTATATCAATCAACTTGGGATCAAGAAACGCATTAAGCAATATAAGGTTGACATGTGACCATGTCTTACGCTTAATATAGATATCGTGAGACAAAAGGACTAAATATCAAACTATGAAAGGTTAACTCGGATCACCGATGCCACTCAATTTTGGGTTGTCATAATGTATTATTAGATACCGCTTATGGACTTTTGGCACAAGTGTTTGGGAAGAGGCCAATTTCCAATTTCGAGTGGGCTTATTGGATCATACACAAAAAAGATTTGGATTGGTTCACAAATATTCTCTCTCATGTTAATTAAATTATTAGTATGATTAATTTGATTAATCATTAATAATTTAGGGTTTTATGATTTAGATTATAAATATAATATGAGATATTATCCATTAATGTAATGAGCTTTTAATATTAATTACTTCTTATAATGTTTTGGGTATAAATTATATGTGTGACATAATTTGGGCCCACGTAGATTAATTAAAGATTGGTTTACTTAGTGATAATGTATCATGTAATTAAAAGTTCAATAATATTAATAAACCCTAGTTTGAAATTCGACCATACTCCTTTTTTTAGGAGATTTTATTCTTGTATGACAAAGAGAAGGAAACCCTAAAAGGGATATAGGAAATTCGGCACACACTCCAAATTAGGGTTGGTAGCTGAATTTCCCCCTCCTATTTTTTAAGAGTGTAGGTCGAATCCTTGTATGATAAGGAAAGGGATTTTGGCCAACCCTAGTGCACCTATTTAAGTTTTCACATATGCCTATAAATAGGAGCACACCATAGTCTTGTTTCTCATGGCAATGGCAAAGCTGAATTTGTGAGTGTCACAAACAAAAACAGAAAATTATTTGTGAGAATTAGAATAGTGATTCTAAGTGCTAGCACGCGTTATCCATCCAAATGAGTTCGTTCGTGTGGATACCATTGGTCACGTCCACGCAAAACCAACGTGGTTCAAAGGGTTTCGAGTTTATACTAAAAGCTACATCAACACTCAATTCATTCATTCAATCGAGCTTTGGTTTTAAGGTAAAAAAGCCATAACCCTAATTGTATATGTTGATGTGCATGGATCCTTGGTTGAATTCTAGGATGAATTTTTTTTATTTTCACTGTGTTATCATCTATATGAATGTCATATTTAGTTATGAATTCCAACAATTCATATGTGAGAGATGATCCAAGTAAAACTTCTCTGTTTCCATGTCCACTTTGTTGGAAGTCATGACTAAGTTTATGACATTCATAAGCATACATGACAGCAGAAATAATAAAAAAATTATCCCAGAATTCCACCAAGGATCCATGGACATCAACATACACGATTAGGGTTAGTGTATTTTACCTTAAAACACGATGCTAGAGCGAATTACTGAATGGGGTGTTGGTATTGCTTTTAGTATAACAAAACTGAATCTCCTCTCCCTCACGGTGCCTCTGCACGAACGTGTCTAAAGGCATCCACACAAACGAGCTTGCTTGAATCGGCGTTGTGTACTAGCACTAAAAATATCTATTCTTCTCCTCACAAATTCGATTTTCTCTCTTTGTAGTATCTCTCACAAATTCGGCCAAGCCCCCTTAAAATAAGATGTTTTACTTATTTATATGCACATAGGAAATCCTAATAGGGTTCAATTAGGATTGGACAAAATTCTCCTATAAAATAGGAGTGTGTGCCGAATTTCCTAGTCAATGTACAATAGGTTTTATTTCTCTTGTCATACAAGAATAAGGACTCCTAAAAAATAGAAGTATAGCCGAATTTTACACTAAGAATTATTAATGTTATTGGGCTTTTAATTTTATGATATATCATCATTAAATAAATCACTCTCTTATAAATAAACATGGGCCGAATTTATGTCGCACATGAAATATGCCCAAAAGCTTATTTAACTTAATAAGAAGTAATTTATATTAAAAGTCCATTACATTAATGGATAATATCTTATATCAAATTTAAGATATAAATCTTAAAACCCTGAATTATAAATAATTAATTAAATTAATTATCTTAATAATTCAATTACCATAATAGAGAGTATTTGTGAGTCAATCCAACTAGTTTTAGTGTGTGACCCAACAAGCCCACTGGAAATTAGCAATGAGCATTGTCCCAAAACTTGGACCCATTATCCATAAGAGTTATCTAGTAATACATTATGGCAACTCAAAATCAAGTGGAGTCGGTGATCCGAGTTAACCTTTCACAGTTTGATATTTAGTCCTTTTGTCTCACGATATCTAGATTAAGCATAAGGTATGGTCACATGTCAACCTTAGATTGCTTAATATGTTTCTTGATCCCAAGTAGATTAATATAAAAAAGACATTGATAAACCATTCATCAATTCATTTGAGTATGCATACTGGTAGCAGGCAAGTGCACCTATCGAAATGTAGTATGCGGACCTAAATACCTAGTGTCGTATCCCACAGAGACTAAGAGTACTAGTAATAACTCTCTCTCTCTCTATTATCTAGCCTATAAACACAAAATGAATGGAGACATGCCAACACACAACACAACAACATAAAGAGAGTTTAAGAATTGGGCAATCAAGGGTAATAGTAGCATCCATATTTTGAATCCCCCTAGGACTACCTAATCAAAACTGACCTCGTCACTAAGTCACTTGTTCATACAATTAGACCATAGGAATTCATAACATACATTAATCACTCTCTCGAGTCAGTTAACATCTAATGTCAAATTGATTAACTGGAATCTCTTCCTAATTAATACCCCTACGTTGCATTAACGAAGATTAACGAATTCCCATATTAAGTTTGACCTTAATCCAGAATATTTACATCGACCTATCTCTAGATTTGCGTGCAAGTCCTCTCACCTATGAGCGATTCAAAACGCATGATAAATCTATCGATTCTCATGCATGCAATCAATTGTCGAATCAAAACACCGGTAGAATCAATCCAACAACACAACATTATATCATAGATGAGTCTCAATTCATGAACAAAGCAACAAAATAACAAAACCCAATCACAAATTCATCTTAGGGTTCATCACATCTTGAT
>CAODLS011501965.1:0-16469 GCA_948243855.1 Flueggea neowawraea
GTGTTTACAAACACTCACCAACAGATTAAAAGCTAGTGATACAAGTAAATGAAGAATGAATTTGAAGAGCAAATACACTTGTATCAATAAAAGAGAAATTCAATGCTTTAATGCTTGGTAGTTGTTAGAATTCAATGTTCAGATGTTTTGTTATTTGTTTCTGGCCCCTCAAGCATGTATTTATACTCTTCTCTTAATTTTAGACCGTTGTGGGATGTAATGTAGCCGTTGTGGTATTAAATTAGGCGCATTTAATACACTGTCAGAGTCTTCTCAGGTACGTGACATGAATCTTACGTACGTTATCTGACTTGATATTCATCACACGTACATGATAAATACATACACGTACGTTGATCATAACTAATCCCCAGTTCATGTACGTTAATAATTTCTGACGTACGTGACTTCTATGTTGAATAGGCAATTCAAGATGACTATAAAGTTAGGAATAACTTATTTTCCTCTTAAGCAATAGGGAAGGTCTTACTTTGTTAATAGTAAGAAAAAGATAAAGGAAGAAAGATAGTTTGCCTTGATTCAGAAGGAGAATGTTAATAAAACGTCAAAGAAGAGGGACTTTGAGGCTTCTAAAGCATTTAATCAAGCTTTAAAAGAGGAGGAAATGTATTAGTGTCAAAAGTCTTCAATAAAACAGTCCTAATTGTGAGACGAAAACACAATCTCTTTCATAAAGGAGGCAAATTAATGGCTTAATAACATTAAATAGAACGACATTTACTCGTTTTTACACTTATGACTCCACCTTTTGAAAATAACGCCCAATAGTATCACCTTGGTATTTTTTTTATATTTGTGGCATAGATTAGTATTTTCATTAAAAAAAAAAAAGACAATTGATTGTGTGATGACTATTACTTGAAAACTAACGGCTACGTTATAACGTTGTCAGTGTCATGTCATCAATGTATTTTTTTAATAGAAATACTAACTAATGTCATGAATGCAAAAAATCACAAAAGTGGTGTTATTGGGTATTATTGTCGAAAGGTTGAGCTATAAGTGCAAAATTGAATAAATGTCGTACTATTTAATGTTATTAAGCCCAAATTAATGGTATCCACAAGTTGCAAACTAAAGATTGAGTCTAGTTACACGAACCCTATCTTGTTGCTCAACATACTAAGGATTTTTTTCCAAGGGTTGTTTTTGTCAAATTACAGAAATGATGACGCTATAAAATTTGTTTGTGCCATTCCAAGACTAGTGATAGATTGAGTCTAATTGAACCAACTGTTGAAGAAGAGTTGGGGGATGGCATGCATGCTTTAGTATGAAAGCTTCGAACCAAATTAAATGGGTATACAACAAATTTTTCTCCAATATCACTAGTGTACTATAAAAAGCAGATTTATTGAATATTGTTAAGGATTTTTGGAATATAACATCTCACATAAGCAGACAACTCAAACTAGTATGTCAAACTGACTATTGCGCAGCTGCAATGCAAAGTCCTATATCGGATAAGTGAGGAATGATGAAAAGGTCTAACCCATACTTGAACTTTTCAACGTAGTGGTTGGAAGCCAATTGATTGTTAAATGTTGCTTAAGGTTAGTTGAATGTTTATGCCAGATCGTGACAATTATGGTATTAGAGCTACTCCGTGTACAAACTTGTACGATGGTGGAGCAAACCTCAACAGTTTAGAGAAAAGATATTAGTATAGACAAATCCCACATTAGCAAGTTGAGTTTAAGTAAATCTCACACTGATAAAATATGAGAAAGATTATGGGCATCATGATTGAAAGATTGGCATCACATCCAGTTAAAATTAGCATGTCAAACTAGTTGTTGTATAACTGTTGTCCAAAGTCACATATCGACAAGTGTGAAATGATATAAATGTTTATAAATATAAGAACATGACTACTCAACTAACCCAAGTTTAACTTTTGGGCTTAATTGTTGAAAGTCCAGTAGTTATCAGATGTTTAACGACAATCTCGTGATTATGCTTGGTTGTGGCATGGAAGGTGGACATGTGCTATAAGAATTCAATTGCATAATATAGTGCTCATCCCAAAAGTGAAAATCCCACTCATATAGAGGAATTCATACCTATCTCATTATGCAATGTAGTGTATTTCTTAGGTTCTTGTTTTGACGCCAATACCATTATTTAGTGAATTGTTTTCACAGACTCAAAGTGCATCTGTAGTGATGTAGAGGCATATAAGATAATGTCATAATTGTTCAAGAAGCTTTGTGTTGCATTAAAGGCATGAAAAAGCATCAGACAAGGCCTTTGCAATTAAGTTGGATGTGTTCAAACCTATGATTGTGTTAAATGATGTTTTCTCATAGAGGTGATGAAAGCTATGGGTTTTATGAAGCACTAGTGTAAATGAGCGTTTCAGTGTACAATCAAGTCCCTAACTCATCTCCCAATTCAGGTAATAATTTCTTTTTGTTCTATTAATTGTTTTCTTCATCTTTGTTGTAATTTCTTTTTCTTATGTCACTTATAGTTGTCTATTTGTTGTCTTTAATCCAATATAATAAAAACTTAATGGAAGAATTATTCTTTGTAATCAATTGAAAAAGTCTTATGAGTCAACTATGATTGCAGAGATTAATTTTTAAATCCTTTGTAGGTTGTTATAATGACATTTTTTAACATCTGGATTAGTTTATCTTTGTATTTACAAATCTATTTGAAGGGTCTTTTATTACTTGTGAATCCATCATATTTTGCGAAAAAACTTGAGGACACTCAAAATGATATACATAATAGTTTTTCAACATTTGAATGTATTATATATCTACAAACCATTGAATAATTACAGTTATCATTGTGGGAACTTTCTGTTATGTCAAATTTTAATATGGGTTGGATTATTTGAGTTCTTAAAGCAAATTCAATCTATATATATATATATATATATATACACACACACACACACCTTCAATTTTAATTTCAACAATTTTTTTACAACATTATAATCCATTCTTATCTTTCTGCATCAACTTTCTCTCTCTTTCTTCTTAAAACTCGTCTCTTTCTTCTTCAATTTTCTTTTGTTTAGTCTATGATTTCTGCCTTTCATCTGCTTCTCTTCACCTTCCAAACCGATTTTCTAATTTCAATTATATGGTCCTACTGATTTTATCAACTATTTATTCATATGATCATGCAATATATGTTTCCCTTTAGATTATACCGTATCATTTTCATGTTTTGTTTGGTCTAATTCATATGCAGATGAAGCATGTTGTGGATCATATTTGGGATATCCTATCTTCAAAGTTAGATCACTAAAACTAAAGATTTTTCCTTGTGACCTTTCACTGAAAAATTCCTTAGCAGAACAGTTACATTAGCTCATAATTGTTGTTAAACAACATAACTACGAGTGTTTTGAACCTGCACATTTTGTGTATATTATATGCAGTGTTGGGTGTTTAAGATTGTGAAATTCTTACTTACAATGTAATCTTTTTTTGATGTTACAGTGCACATAGATTCCATGATTTGGGTGATGAATCAAAACTACTTCCTCTTTGGAGACAAATATAAGCAATTTGGTTTTTACTTTTTCTCCCCTTTCGCATGTTAAAATGTATTGTCACCTTTAAAGATTGCAGCTTCTGAAATGTATTTATGTTTTATGATTTTTGTTTCTTACTTATGTTCCTCATTCTTGAGATTGTGTAAGAGGTGTAAATTCCTCAGTGTTTTATATCTCCATGTAATTCCTCAATTATTAAACTGAAATGAAAGTTTTACTTATTTAATCAAGTGTTGTTATAGGTAGAACCCAGGTTTCTTTAGAACAAATACATGTTGGAAGTACTTATAGATAACAAGGTTGGATTATTTTCCAAACTGATCTATGCACTTCTTTTTGTTTAAAGGTTTCTTTAGGCCTAATGGATTGATGGTTATAACGAGAAAGATGGGGCACTGATGAGCTAATTTTACATTATTTATTTGTAAATTTTCACCTTGCAAACAAACAGTTAGTGTTCATCTTGCGGCATTTGCTTAATTACATACTTTTTTTTTTATAAGTTTGCTTAATTGCATATGCAACTCCTGTTCTTTAATGGGACTTGTTCGTATGTTTTGTGTTTAGTTAAATCATTGGTATATTTCTCTTATATATTGCTTGAATTTTGTATAAAACACATTTAAGGCAACATTGATTTAAACTTAGTTTTAAGTAACTCATTTAGGTTAATTATAATATTCAGTATTGTTCATACAATATTTGCAATTAAGATTGACCAAAAAAAGTATTTGCAATTAGGTATCATTGAGTTTGTTTTCTTTCTTTCAAATGGATTTTTTTAATCACTATATTATAGTGAGTAAAAGCTATTTTTTCCTTATTTAATAAACTGATGAAAAAATTATGATTTTGTTGATGTACTAATTAGTTGTTTATTGGCTTTCACTTTAGTAAAATTATGACTTACATTATGACTTCTGCTCATCGTTTGATTTGGAGTTGTCTCCCCATTCTTTTGATGTTTTGCTAAAATAATAAATTGAGAAAATATAACAAATAGTTTTTGTTGTTTATGTGAAATCTGCCTATAGTCTTTTCTTTTTCTTTTTTTTTTCACTTTTCCTAAACACAATAACATTGTTCATATCTTTCTCTGCAACAATATTTTTAGGTTTGGGTGGAGATGATTATAAGAATTTGTTGACTAAAAGCTATAATATCCTACCCGTTCTGGTTAAGAGTAGCTCGAATTAATATCTCTGATGTTGGAGTTTCCATGGAAGAACTTTGGTGTTCAATGAGGGTAATTTCAGGCGGCTTGATGTTGTTATGTTTTGGGTCGAGACATTACGAGTTCGAAGTGAGAGAATCAGTGAGAGTGGATTTCAAGACATCTCACGTACGTCAGATTAATGCCTTACGTACGTTAGATGGTGTTGCCTCATTGTTGTTGTTATTGTTATTCCCCTATCACCGGTATTATGTTATTGTTACTGATATTATTGCCGACATTCTTTTTCTTGCATGATGTTTGCTTTGATTGCAAATATTTTCGAAATAGTTTTCGAAAGTTATTATTTATGTAGCGTGTATATTTTTATATATAAGTATACCTATCTATACTTGCATGTGCTATCTTTAAACTGTTTTCAAAACAGTTTTTGTAAAGCACGTATGATGCGATTTGAAGTGTGTTCCCTCATTGGGTTTGACCCCGTTCGTTTCTCTGTCTATGTTTATTTCTATCTTTTAGGTAGACAGTTTTTGGATTCGGCAATTACACCGCATCTTGAACATCAGTGAGACGTTTATTGGTTAGTAATGCCTTTTTTGTTCGGGCTCTACTGTTTCTAGTATAGAGTTTCACACCGGGATGCTATTGGGTTACTGGGTTGCCTTTTTGTATTTTGAATACACTTATTCTGATTTTACTTACTAATATTATTTTGATATATTTACTTAGATATATTTGATTTATACAAACCATGTTTTTATATTGCTTATGTTTTTAGACAACGAATGCTTTAATGAATGTTTTAATAATTGAATAAATTGGGTAGCGTTTCTGATCTTTGAGGTTTGTGCGAGATGGGCTGAGCCGGACTGCCATTGACGGTTCACTTCGTACGCCAATTATGGTCCGGAAACTGGTCGTGACAGAAACCTTATCTTGAATGTGGTTCTTGCAAATTGAAATTGGACAAGCAAGAATATGATGACTTTAACGAGGTAGTTGTTAAGGCAAATGCCTCTCTCTAAGTTAAGATTTTGAATAACCGATTGAATATGGGAGACAAGATTAAGAGAAAAATGATTCTTTAGATGCAATTGATTTTGTTTTTTTATCAATCCAAAAAGTATTTTTTTAGTGATTTGTTGATAGTTATATGAACAAATTAATTATTTTGAGGCAATTGAATTTGTGATTTGATTTCTTTATTATGAATTATAGGAGGTTTTAAGTTCAATATATGACTCTCATTTTGTAAATGTTAATTTATTTTCAAAAAAATTTCCAAACATTTGCTATCAAATACATAATGATTTTATTATTAATGTATTCAATATATTCTCATTAATGAGGCGAGGACTTTATATATATATATAGCTAACGTAATTGTATTTTATTTAAAGTTATCGAAGGCATAAGTCTACAATATTCTTAGATATAACAACTAATCTCATATTTGGTAAAAAAAAGAAAAATGGACTTAATATTTTAGTATATTACATGATTTATAAACTTAATATTTTTCAACAATTTTTTAACAAAATAGAAAAAATACTCACGCATCCACGACATCGCTCGAGCCTCCAACTAGTTTTATATGAAATTATTAGTCATTCTGATTATGGTTGTAACTGTACCAATGTTTGTGCTGAATATTTTTGAATTGATGTCTCATTTTGAACAATGTACAATTAGATGGAGTAATAGATCTTATAATGGGATTACATACTATTTAGCAAAATTGGTTAGGAGAGGAGAGTGTCCAACTGACTGGGTTATTGATTTGCCAGTCCAATTGCAGTAGCTCATTTGTAAACTGTACTAAATGTTTCAAACAAAATTTGATCACGATTTCAAACTAAACCAAACAACAACTATAAAAAGTCATTCCATTTTTTATTCTGATTCCTTTTCTTTTACGAAGCAAAAGAAAGAAGGGTGCAATCAATTGTAACGACATTTGACGTGACCATGCGAGCCCTTACCGGTCACAAAATCTTCACTTTCAGCCATAGCTAAATTTAACGGAAGGCAAACCTAGATCATTGTAACCAAGAACAATACACTTGAACCAAGACCCTTCACAAGATTGAAGCCAAGGTCATGCACAAGGTTGAAAGTCCCTCATCGTTGGACTACAGTGGTTCGATTATTATTCCGATTTTAAACTTTGAACTAAACCGGCCTTCAGTATTACTCAGGAGGAAAAAAAAACAATTAGACGGTGTCAACAATCTATTGGCTTTCGATTTTCCAACTAAAGTAGTTTACATACGGGTTCGAATCGTATCCACAAAACACCCCGCAAGCGTACCCGACAGTACTTACACCGTGAACCAATTTTATCCTCGCGTTCATCTAGCCGTAACGACCGCTCCCGCTTTTGAAAACAACACTGCAGAGGAAAAAGAAACCCTACCTCCGTAACAGTCTCATCGCAAGAAACGGTACCGTTTCGGAACGAAAGAACCTGTGCCTTTCGATTCTTGACAAACGAGTTGTTAATAGATCTGTTTCTGATTTTCTTTTTGGTTGTTTTTGCTCCACAGAGAGAGAGAGATGGATCGATACCAGAGAGTGGAGAAGCCGAGGCCGGAGATGCCGATTAACGAGAACGAGATTCGTATTACGACGCAGGGACGGATGCGGAACTACATTACTTACGCTACTACTCTTCTCCAGGTTCCTTTTTTGTTTCTGTCTGTCTGTCTGTCTCTGTATTTCAAAAATGTTGTGAGAAGCAGTCTGAAACAGTTCGTTTTGTATTTGGGATAGGAGAAAGGATCGAGCGAAATCTCTCTCAAGGCTATGGGAAGAGCCATAAACAAGACTGTAATGATTGGCGAATTAGTTAAGGTATTGTTTTAGTTTTTAAATTATTTTTTCTTTAATTTCTGACTGGAAAGAAGAAATTGAATTTTTTTATGCGTTTTTTAATTATCAGAGGAGAATTGGAGGTCTTCATCAGAATACGGCCATTGGTTCAACGAATATAACTGACATGTGGGAACCGTTGGAGGAAGGACTTCTTCCGTAAGAGAGCTTGATTGAGCTGCATTAAGTGTATAGTTTAATCTGTTGTGTAGATGGAGGTTTCATTGTTTTGTTTTTGTTATGTAGGTTGGAGACTACTCGCCATGTATCAGTGATAACTATTACTTTGTCTAAGAAAGAACCTGACACGTCCTCCACTGGTTATGTTTTAAAATTTTGGTTTTTTGTGGCCTTTAAGGTTCATCTATCTAATGTTTGTTTTCTTGGAATGACTTCTTTTAATCTGCTATATTGCTTTGTGTTCATAGTTCTATGAGTTTTGACACATATATGGAATGTTATCATTTCAGATATATTTGATTTGGCATCTGTAAAGTTATCTTAACTAGTAAGAGATCCCATGTTGGCACCTTTTAAGATGGACTTAGGCCCAAATTTAAAAGTAATCACATACTGCAAGAGTTGGGTTTAAGCCTTAAGTCAAAACTTGCTACATCTCTGCATTGTTTGGAGCTGTTACACCCTTTTGGTTCATTATGCTTTATGAATGGTATACAACTCTTGGCAACTTGTTTATCTTCGACATTGTTTGAGAAATTTATTGCAGATAAATTTCATTTTACCTTTTTTTCTTTATGTTGGGTTCACTGTGCCCCTATGTGCAAATATCACATAGTTACTTCTTGATGAATTATCATCAAATATTGTGTTGTTGTGGTCTCATTTCGGTGCCTTTGAACTACGAGTGCAGCTATCAACCTCCAATTCCAGCTGATCAAGTAAAACCATGGAATGAATATGAATATGAACGAGGTAAAAATCAGTTGTCTGGTGTTTCTTGATGATGCTTTTGGGCATATACCTATGGAAAATAATGTCTTTTTCTTCTTCTCAATGTAGAGGGGGGCTCTCCTAGCCGGCGCGGGATAGGGCGTGGTGATAGAGGAAGAGGAGGTAGAGGCAGAGGTAATAGACAATGCTTCATGAATAAACTTTGAATTGATTCTTCTTTTCAGATATTGTACTAATAACGGAAATATTTGTGTAACAGAGTGGAGGATGTTTTGATTTATGTTGTAATCAGTGCTGCTTGTGTTTTGACTTGTAAAGCTAATGACTAATTGTATTTGGCAATCCATATATACATGAGTTTGGCTTTACATAAAAAGATTGAATTTGTAATTGAATATTTTCTGTTATTAGAGAACCTGAATGCCAACAACACTCTATAAACCTAGATTCTTGTGGTATTTATTAGTTGATCTGAATGTTCTGTGTGATGAGCAAGTTATGTTCATTAACTTTGAGCTAACTTAGCCTGTAGAAAATTGACTGTTTGTGGTGTTTGTGGGGATGTGAAGTTGATATCTGGACATTGCACAAGTGGTAGATCCAGTAGATGTGTTTTTCAGTTAAATGCATTGCTTATATGCCTCTTTCTGTCATGGACTGTAGACTTTACCTCTAAAAGGCTGCATGACCATTTTGTAGTTTGTCTTTTGCTTTCATTTAAACTGACAACAATTCCTTCATTTTTATCTACAAAGGGAGCAATGGTATGGTGGAGTACAATGGAGACAGTGGCTGGGATGGTGGCAGAGGGTATGGTGGCAGGGGTCGTGGCCGTGGAAGAGGCCGTGGCTACCATGGGCGTGGAAGAGGAGGCTATGTTGCTGGAAATATGCAACAATCAGCTGGTTATAATGACTATGGTGTAGGATACCAAGGGCGTGGTAAGTTCTTTTATGTCATAAACTATTGTGTTCTTTTTTTTTTTTGGCGTAGGGACCTTAACATGTTAATTAAATGCAGCTTAGCTGGGTTAGGCAACACCATAAAAACCTGTTTCTTCTTGTTGATGTCAGATTGCATAAATAATTGCCTACACAAAGATGGAAAACCTTTCGGTTTGATTGTTTCTGACTTACTATTGTTGTGGCTTTATTGAACTTTGATTTCTTAACTCAATTTAGGTGTAAAATTACAATTCATTATTTCTTAATAGAATTACCAATTCTGTTGGAAAAAAAAAGTTAAAATGCGGCGTTTGTTGAGTGTTCCTTTGACTTTGGTCATTTATTTGACTGTTTAGTGTAATTTTCTATTTGATGTTAATTCAACTCTGCCAATCATGTGTTAGTGGAGCCTGTTTCTATGTTGGCTGGCCATATTTTACCCTGCTGTGTTGTGGAAATATCTTCGATCTTTGATGATTTTATTTTAGTGTTTTATCTGTCATATAATAATACTGTTTGGAGTCATACAGGGCGTGGACGTGGACGAGGCAGGGGCAGAAGTCGTGGGCGTGGTAGGGGTTATAGGTCAGACGGTCAGACTCAGCCAGCTGAATGACCCATGGTCTTGGATACAGGATCTGGTTTAGGTTGCTGAAGCTTTGGAATGCCTGCTCTGTCGATTTTATCTTAAACTAGTTGAAGAGAAAATCTAAAGTTTTGATTTAACCAATTGATTTGTAGGATGCTTTTTAGTTATGTAGTGAGCCGCTGCACAATATGTATGGTGGCATTAATTTGTTCTTTTTGTAGCTGACAGTAGGAGTATTGTTGTTTATTGCTGACAATAGGGAAAAGAAGAAACTTGAAAAGTTGTATACTTTTCTTCTCATGTAGGAAATAATAGAGCAGTACATTCTGATTCTTTGCTTTTCTTATATTCCTCAGTATTCGGAGCTGGCATTATATTTCTCTTTTGTTGGCAAAATTCCATAGGCAATGTCTGCAGTCTGAACTCCCACTGAGGATGTAGCAAGGTTGCGAGCTTTTTTATTTGAAAAGTCGTTTTACTTGCTTCCACCAGCAACTGCGTTCGCAGCCCCTCAGTATTGGAGTTGCATGTGCCATTGGTTTTCTTTTTCTTTATGTAGTTACATTAGCCTTGTTTGGTTGATGATTTTTCATGATTTCATAAAGTATGGTATGATTAAATTTTTGTTTGTTTTAATTTCCGTAGATCTATGGTATGGTTTTCTATAGTTTAAAAATCATGAATTTTAACAGATTTTGCAAATCACTAAAATGATGGTTCTACGTGGTTCCTCGTAATTTATAAATTTAACATTTTTAAAATACTTTTAAGAAATATCATAAAAAATCATATTATATTACTAAATAAAGGTATTTTAATTTTTTTATCAGTTTACAATTATATCATACCATAAACCAAACAAAAACAATTATTTAACTATGTTATATCATATTATTTTTTCAAACACAATAAATAATAATAATCATATCATACCATATAATAATATATTATAATGTACATTAATAAACTATACTACCAACCATCCAAACAAAGCCTAAGGAGTTGGGATTTGGGAAGGGTAGTGTTTATTCTTAATTTGGGAGTTGATATAGTAAGTCCATCTAGTACAAACTAGGTGGATTGACCGAGCAATCATGTTCTTTAAATTTATATATTAATTTTAGCTCTATAAATCTTGTTTTTAAATTAATTTGGCTAAACCAACCATCCAAACAACCAAATAAAATTGGTCTGGTTACTTAAAATTGATCATGTTTTAAATTTTCTTTTACACAATTTATTAGTAGTTACTCCCTCTATTTTATAATATTTGTTTTTTAAGGTTTTGACACATCCATTAAGAAAATAATTATTTTACATTAATTATTGTGATAATTTACTATTGTAACCTTATTTATTATTGTAGAACAATTTAGATGTAGTTAATTAGAGTCTACTAGTAACAATTTAATACAGGGGTAAATATGAAATAAAATAATAAAAAATTTCTTGATTTCATAAAATGTCACTTATTTTGAAAAAAATCAACTTATCTAAAAAGCAAATATTGTGAAATGGAGGGAGTACCATTATGTTAACCCGAGTGAGTGAAAAAATCATAACTATAATAAAATAATGCAAAAAATGATAGGGTATTAGACAAAAAAAAAAACTCATTAGTTATGTTGATGGATTTTTGTAACATTGTATTCTATATAAGAAAATTTTTGATACTTTACATTTGACTTTAGTACTCTAAAAATCTCATAATTTTGTTTCATTAAAAATAAGATTGGTACTCTTTTAATTTTTAACTTCGAGCATTTAAAACATTTAAATTTGAATATCTAAATTGTGGTGATCTACCGTCGACGGGTTAATTAGTTTAGAGCCAGTTCGGTCAAGACTTAAGTATTTTACTCACAGCCCAATTCAATTAGATGCGTCCTGGTTGAGTGAATGAGAAAGGTGGACTTTACGTTGTAAGAGAGCCAACTTAACACTTCTATAGATAGATGCATCTAAACCTTAATTATTTGTTAGCCACCATATCACTCACACCACACATAATATCCACTTCTCTTCATGAGAGAGTATGAGTCATTAATATCCACCATGGAGAGAGAAGGGTTGACCTTTCTTGGGAGAAAGAAATCGAGATCATTCTCTTTCACTCACTCGTGATTCTTGCATTCGTGTAGATCTCTGTGTGGCACCTAGATGGCGAACTAATCGTGCATTCCCGTCACTTCACAACGGTCGTGGTTTGCATGCAAGAGTGACATACAACTCGATTTCACTGTTAATAACAATCATTATGTTAACCTAAGTGAGTAACTCGAAACCGGTTTATTGATTTTGATTTGTTTGGTTACAAGTTGTTTGTTCCATGTGATACCTTTAATACTATAAACTCATTCATAATACTAAATAATTTAGTAACTTCAACATTTATATTATTACTAAAATCTCATAATTTCGTATCATAAAAAAATTTGTACTATATTTGATTTTAGTGTGAACATTTAGTACTATAAACCCATTCATGATAATAAAACATTTAGTACTCTCAATGAATTTATAGTATTAAAATCCGGACCAAACTGAATCAATGTTAACTCACCTCAACACCCAATCAAACACACACATTCCAAAACCAAAAAATTAACCCAACCAAACTCACCCATTCCTCCTTCTTTCTTTCCTCTCTCATGAACCCAAAATCCAGCACAACCAAAACCAAAAATTCTAACCCGAAACCACCCATTCAACCAAACCCACCACCATCCAAACACAACCGATACCTCTCTCTTCTCTCTCGCACACCATCGCAACCCATCTTTTTCTTTCTCTCTCGCACAACTCTCTCCTCTTCTCTCCCCTGTTTTTCTAATCAACTGCTCTCTCCTCTGTCCCCGTCCAAACACAACCCATACCTCTCTCTTCTCTCTCGCACACCATCACACACTCTCCTCCCTCCTCTACCTCTGCAATGCCCAAGGCAAACCTATCAATAAAGAACAAGAAGAACTCCTCCAATCCAAACCTTCCGTCGTCGCCGCCATCGATGAGGTCGAGAAGCTCCGCGCCCCTCTCTCCTCCGCCGTCTCTGAAGAAATCTCCCTCATTCTCAAACAACACTCTGCCTCTCCCGCCGTGGCCGAGGAGGAGAAGAGCGAAGACGATGCCGCCGTGGCTGATGGCGTCACCTATCTGCTTGGGGAGAGGGACTTGGATTTGATTGCTATGTTGCGTGGATTGCTAATTTCTCGTCCGGTGAATACTGGTTTGTCTCATAAAGATGCGTTGCGGCTTTTTTTGAACACGCAAAGCTGTGGCTTAAGAACTCTGACCTTCCAATTGATTCCAATGCAAATGTATCATGTAATTAATAGGGTTCCTTCATTTTTGTAAAGTCGCTTGAATTCATAGTGTTGTTGTTTTGTTTATTATTGTTTTGTTTTGTTGTTTGGACAGATGCAAATGTGTCATGATTCTGATTGTTCTTGTTGATCTATGGTTTCTGCAAGTTCTGCTGCAACATCTCAATTCTCCGAGTTTTAATTTGATTTTCAGGCTTTAGCAATTTGACGCGGATAGATTGATGTGTTTGTTTGATTTTTGTTTTTCTTTTTTGATTTGGGATTTCAGGAGTGTTTCTTGGAGTTGCAGTGGCTTGTTGGGATTGGAATGGCTTGTTGACACGGGAATGATGAAGTTGCATTTGATTTGTGTTTTTTCATGACAATTGTTCTAGATTAGCTACATTTGATTTGTTTCAGAATGGTGTGGCATGAGTTTCTGAATGGTGTGGCATGAGTTTCTGAATGGTGTGGCATGAGTTCCTGGGTTTGAGAGAAGGACAGCCGTTTAGAGAGGGAAAGAAAGATGTAGAGAGAGATGAGAAGAAAGGAAGAGAGAGAGAGAGAGAGAGAGAGAGAGAGAGAAGGAGAGAGAGGTGGTGACAGAGAGAGATTGTGGTGGTTGTTGGTGAGGTTGGGTTCAATGGGGGAGAGAGAGAGAGAGTGTTTTGACGAGAGAAAAAAAAAAACAGTAATACAAGGGTATTGTTGTTATTAAATATTTAAAATTAGTAGGTCTTACGTACCACATCAGAAAATATAACGTGGTCAGTTATATTTGACTAAGAGCATATAGACGTAGGGACCAGAGCAGCTATTTTCAAACTAATAGGGACCAGACTAAACAATATCCTAAATGTTGGGAACTGCCATGAATTTTGCTCTTTAAAATATAATCTTTCAAGGAACCAGGCCGCTTCTTCAAAAAACTCAAAATCAAACCCACAACCCTACTAAACTAAGCTAAAAGAAATTTAATTAAGACTATAATCTCAACCTTTACACCACACCCATCTGCAAAAGTTAAAACCAGAACCCACCATTCAAACAACATCAGACAATAAAAACTATCACTTCCAAGGGCTCTAATAAGTACGCATTTCCCGAATACGTTTCTTTTATCCAGAAAGGACCTTCCTAATTTGGTTACCACTTCCCGAGCCATTAATCTTTCTTTCTTGGGGGAGGTATTACTTTCCACACGAGAACCCCCTATTCGAAATGACGCGTTTTGACCATTTTATTATAAGTACGAGCAACTCTTCGTTTTTGGACTTGTATGCAATCCAAAGCTTCAAGTCAATCCCAATCTAATCCTTCGAGTTTCACCATCATAGTTGTATGATAGTCTACGAGATCAAACTCATTTTTTCTTGTCACCCGAAGCGATTGTGCCACGACCTTGAATGTAATACCGCTTCGTGACCGTACGTTAACCGATAGGGACTTGTTCCCATTCCTGTTTTCAAACCAATTCGGTGGGCCCACAACGTACATTGTAATAATTTATGCCATTCCCTTGGGTTTTTTGAAATCATATGTTGGATGTTCTTCTTGATGATTTTGTTTGTTGATTCTGCCTGTCCATTCGTCTGAGCGTAGTACGGAGTGGAATTTACGATCTCAAAACCGTACTCGTTAGCAAATGATTGGACCTGTTCACCGTTGAACGTGGTGGCTTGGTCAACCGTGATTGACTGGAGTAGTCCGAACCTGTAAATAATGTGTTCTTGGATGAACTAGATCACTTCATCCTGAGTAATTCGTTTCAAAGGAATGACCTCCACACATTTGGTAAAGTAATCGGTAGCCACCAATACATACGAATGTCCTTGGGACGACTTAAGATGTATTTCTCCAATGGCATCCATTGCCTAACCTCGAAAAGGCCAAGGCTTAATGACTGAATGGAGTTCGGCTACTGGTACTCGGGGAATGTTTCCATGCTTTTGATAAGACATGCCATCGAATTAGCCATGCCATTTTCTCGCCAGCTTGGTGTAAACCGCACAACCCGTGGTGTGTTTTCGCCATAATTCGAAGGGCCTCATCGATATTAACACATCGTCAAAGCATTATGTCATTCCCTTTCCAAAAAAGCTCTCCTTCGATTACGGTGTAATTCTGCATTAGTTGCCTTAAATGGGAATTTCGCCCAATGAGAGACGGATTCTTTAGGGCCATTATCAGTTCCTCTCGCTAATCGCTTGTCCGCTGCAAAATCATGTTGCAAACCTTTACGGTCCTAGTCTCATCTAAAAGAATTTTGGACTCTATCGTAAGGTTTCCTCCCAGACTTAGTTGCAATAAATGGCACCGAGATTTTAGTTGAGCCAATTCGTTCGCCATCCAGTTTGACGACTGTGGAATGTATTGGAGTTTATGGACATCGAAGAATGTCAATAACGTGTCGACTAGCTGGAGGCATTTCGCAAGGATTTCGTCGTTGCATTTGGCTTTCCTTGTCACTTGGTGAATCACTAGCTGTGAATCTCCGTAAATTTTCAAGTCGCAAATATTTTGTTCCCAAGCAAGTTCGAGTCCTAAAATTAAAGCCTCGTACTCGGCTCGATTATGGGTGCACTTTTCGATTATTCGGCAGGATATTTGTGTTGGTGTCCCTCTTGGAGAAACCATGGCTATACCTATCTCTTGGCCATATTTTGTGCTAGAACCATCAAAATACAACTTCCAAGGTACCAAAACGCAATAGGCTATTTCGATCAGAAGTTCTATCTTTTCGGGCTTGGGTGTTCCGCAAGAAAGTTGGCTAATGCTTGTCCTATTATCGATTTTGGAAAAATGTAAACGAGATCGAATTGCACCAAAGCCAAACTCCATTTGCTAATTCAGCCTTTGAGCAATGGACTCGTTAAAATGAATTTCAATATATCGGACTGCGTAATAACGAAAATGGTATAGACAAGAAAATAATGCCTTAATTTTATTGAACCAAAATACAATGCCAAACATAATCTTTCTATAAAAGGATAATTACATTCGGCATTGTTCAAACTTCTACTTAAATAGAAAATGACCCTTTCTTGCCCTGTCTCGTTATCCTGCGCCAGCAAGCATCCGAGTGATTCTGGACCCGTGGTGACATAAAACTTGAGTGGCTTTCTCGGGATTGGTGCAG
>CAODLS011501972.1:0-16362 GCA_948243855.1 Flueggea neowawraea
AGAACCATTTTAGCAAGAATGTACATGTATACGAATCATATAACACACATCTGAATTTAGTCTCAAGTTTATACTCACCTATTCAGGGTAGATAATCCAAACTGTGAACCTAATCATGTGTCCTCTCTACTACTCTAGGTCCTATAGTATATAATTATATTATTTCTAATCCCTATTTTTTATGCAATGCATGTTTATGTATAAAATGCATAGAACTAATAAACTTAAAATCACATTATTATCACTGAACAGATCATATTAATTTCCACACAACTGGTGTTACAGATCTCCAAAAATATTTCTGTCTATTTTATCGAAAAAAAAAGACATCTTAAGATTTCTTTGGATATAAATTATTAATTCTAATTCAATTCCTATACTTTTAGACAAATTTCCAAATATTGGAGTTTTGCTGCCTATTTTTGTACCTGGACAGAATGGACACTATCAAGTATTCTAAAAATATTTCATTCATTTCATATCCAAAATTAATTATGTAAACTGGATTTTAAACTATACATATAGATATTTCCATTCATATAAATATTGTTTCCCAATTCAATCTGTAGAATATATGGTAATTTTACAAAATTGGACCTGGAGTTGGAACAGGGCAGACCGACAGTATTTCAACAACGGTTTGGGATATTCAAATCTAAATTGAACAAAGTTAATTTCTGTAGAAACTAGACACATATATCTGTATACATACAGAATTTAACAATTTTCCATTAACCACATAAGTCATACCAAATTTCCAAAGAAAAACAAGAAAATTGATTAGATTGCTATATATATATAGCTAAGGAGTTTGTTTAATCTTCAATTTGATTAATTAGAACATGGATAAATCATCAATTCCAAATCCTGATTACTAATAGAAAACCATAAAATGTTTATGATGAAATAAGTTAAGCAACTAAGGATTAGAAGAAATATAGATGATTACCTTAAAAATTCTTTGGTGGAACTTGATTATGAGTTTGGATAGAATTGTAGCAAGAGTTTAGAGAAGTTTTTTTTTAAAGATTCATCTGGACGTTTTGAATGAATTGAAAGAATGAATGATTTTATACATGTTTAGCCGACCTAATTTTTCATTTTTTTCCTTTTAGTCCTTTCATCTTTCTTCTTTTTCTTTTGATCCTCTTCTTTCTTTTATTTTATACTTTCATCTCATTTCTTTACTCTACCATATTTTTCATCCTAACATGTTATTCGGAAAATACATTTGATTTTCAATTAAGTCCTTTAATCTTGCTCTAGTTAAAATATAAAACTTCATGTTTGGCCGAAACATGTTGCGACTATGCGGTTGTACAAAATAATTATTTACCACTAATTCCTTATCAATTTATCTTAAGTTGTACTAATAATTAACGACTACCAAAGTATGATAATACTTATGCAATGCATGTATGAGTATGCATATATCATATGATGTTTTATGTTAAATATGCATGTGAATATGTAACCAAATCGAGGATGTGGCTACTTGCGTTATGTTCGATTAGCTCTGATCATAGGATATATTTTGGGGCAAGACATGAGTGAGATAGATTGGATTTTTGATGGTTTAGTAGTGGAAGAATGATGACCGTTCTCCTTTGGACGTGCATCGCCTTCATACGAGCGACACACATCAAATAGGAGAGACACATATACTATTTGATTAGGTTTACATGTTTTCAAAGTGATGGATTTTATGTTTTTAAGTTACAAATACATCAAAAGTGTTAGATTACATGGGTAATGCATGCTGGAGTTCGTTTATGATCGTAAGGATGGAGCTAAGTACGTAATTATGAGTTGTTGTAAGCCTTTTAAGTGTGTAAGACACTATTAACGAACGTAAGTTTCCCTTTTGCGTGGGTAAATATCCATTGCTTGCATAAATGGGGCCATTTTGTGCTGAAATTGAGTGAATTGGTGAGTTTTGATGTTTTGACTTATTTATACCCCTAAGCCCGACTCTTCTTCGTCATTTTATTAATCAGTACCCAAATTCTCTCAAATCACCTCTCCATTTCTCTCATTGTCTTCCAATCAATTCCTATAAATTCCTTGAGGTAAGATCACTCTCTCTTCTCTTTTCTTTCTTCCATTTCTTACAAGAACACTTAGGTTAGCTTATTTTGGGTTTAAATGATGTTTGTTGAATGGATGAGTTAGGGTTTGGTTTTATTGATAAATTTTGATGAATTAGAGATGGGTTTTGTTGGATTATGATTAATTGAGTGTGGAATTGAATAGGTTATGTTGGAAGATGAGAATTGATGTTGAATAGGTATAGGTAGGGTTTGGTATTGAAATTTTGGGATTTTTTGATGATTAAGTATTTGGTTGGTGGAATTGATTATAGATTCATGTATATGAATATGATTTGAGGTGATTTGGAACGGTTGGTGTCAGTTTGTACGAATTTTATGGTATTTTTGAAAATATTTCTATCGTAAGGACTAAGTTACAATATTTTGAAAGTTTGAGGTATGATATGTAATTTTGAAAATATTGAGTACTGATTAATAAATTTTGGAAAGTATATGAAGTGGTTTGTAATTTTCCATGACTGTGGGACTGAAGTGTAATTTGGTAAAAGTTGAGGGACTAATCTATAATTTTGCGAAGTGTCCGACTTTCGAGAGGAAGGGTTAGATATTCAATCGAAATAGCTTATTGGACATCATCTAGGGTTTGGGTTATGCATTTACATTCCATGCGTTTTCAGTATTGCCACAATTACCACGTTTGATCCTATATCGATAAATTTTGTTTTAAGCTCTGTTTGATATCCAAGGTGACCAACCATCCACTGGTAGTGGGTGACTTGATTATTTGGCTCGTCCTCCAGGTGAGTTGGATGTTATTCTAGACACTTAGGCTGTTTTTTTTTTTTCTGAATCTATATAATTTTGTTGTGCTCCGACCTTTGCATGTAATCCGGACAAACTAAGGGATTGGTAAATCCTAAAATCTCTTTACGTGAGATGTTTGAAATTAAATAAATCATCTTTTAAAATTATTACATTTGCTTTAGCAAACATTCTTTTCATTAAATAAATATATTTTTTTGTAGTAAATATTATGTTCTGAAATTAAATATATATTCTGTAACTATTTGTTTGTTCTACTTGCTTGCTTATTTTAATTATATTTATAAATTATTTTGATATGTGACATCTAGCAACGAGCTAATGTAGCCTTTGGTATACCGATGTTCTATTATTTTCCTAAGGGGCTATTAATCGCCTAAGTGGCAATTTTCTGCCTAAGTATCTACAATTTGTTTAGTTGCAAATATTTGTCAGTTTCTTATTATAATAAGTATTTTGGAAATAAATATTATGTCTTAGTGCATGTTTTATGCCATCTCTGAGAAATATTTTAAGAAAGGTTTTTGAAATAATACTAGTATATATTAGCGTGTATATCTATATGGTATGAATATATATGTAGTAATAACATGTATATTCATACCATGTGTTTTAGAGAGAGAACCTGTTTCGTAATGTGTTTGTGTGTCGTCTGCATTCCTATACATTATACGTAGTAATAACATGTGTTTTCGAGAGAGAACCTGTTTCATAATGTGTTTGTGTGTCGTCTACTTATGACACCTGTTACCCTATTCTGCTAATGAACCTAAAGATTAAAATCGACTAACGAGTGAAACTTAACTAAAAGATTCGTCCCTGCATAATATGTAAATCTGAATTCATTATCTTCGGGTTTAGGGACCTAGCTATCAAGATTTAAGGTGGTCTTTAACATCTATGAAATGTGATAGCTTTTACAGATTGATCTCTCATACGCAAAGTGAATAGCTTTTACTGTGACCAACTATCGGTTGGATAGCTCCAAAAGTCTTCAGACTCAGAAGTAGGAACTCAATCCCAACTCTATTATTTTTCCCAATCATTAATGCTTGCTTGTCTGAAAATTACCAGTAGACTATTTTTGTATTAAATTATTTTAATGCACGAGTTGGTCTACAAACCCTTAGGTGTATCCAATCTCACTAAATTTTACTCACTTTCAATTTTGTGGTTCATGAGTATGGACGTGCTACCGTGATTTGAGCTAACATGATTCCGTAGGTGAAACGGGGTGCTCTTGTTTGGTATCTCCTAGACTAGGCTTAGTAAGTTAGTAACTCAATGACTGAGACAACGGATCGATGAGACGCTATTTGGTTATTTTGTGTTTTGTTTATTAAACCCATACTATTATGCCGTAGTAGGCAATATTTTGATACTGCTTGTAACTTTGATTTCCGCTACATGATTTTTGAAACCTGAATGATTAACATAACTTACCAGACCTAATAATCAATTTGATAATATTAGTGCTAATTGGAGTGGTTGTGCAAATGGTACCAGGATTGTCCAGGTTGAGTTGAGTGAAGACCCTTCGATTTGATTTAGCTTACATGCCCGTTGCGATCTATCTGATTGTGGCGACACGTCTTATATGAGGCGTGACAGTATCCTTGAGCTACATCTGACGATTAATGAGTTTCAAGTACAAAATTCAAGGTTTTAAGATTGAGTTACTTAAGTTGTCAGATCCTTATATTTATAAACATTTACATTTTTATGCACTTATTCGATGTGGTTTTGGATAACAACTAGATTAACCTACTAGTTTTAGTTGTCTACTTATAATGGGTTGTTACATTTCCACTCCATTAGGTTTGCAATTTCCTCGTCACCAAGTCATCCAACGAGAATACCTAGGTTATCTCCTGTGTTTTACAAATGTGAGATTTTCCCAACTATCATTGAAATTTGCACGCGGAAAGGCTCTTATACCATAATTGTCTTGACTCGTATAAACATACAACTGTCCTTAAGTAATATTTGTCAACTAATGACTTCAAACCACAAAATATCAAAAGTTCAAGTTAGGTAACTTAAATAGTTATGTTCTTATAAACATTTACATCTTCTGACGCTTATTTGAAGTAATTTTGGACAACAATTAGCTTTACTTGCTAGTTTCAATTATCTACATATGGTGGATTATTACAACACCACCCTTTTTTGCCCTTCCATTGGTTGTTGGTTCGTCCGATGAGTTGAGTTTTATTTTTTCCCATGTCTTATTTATATATAGCTAAAATTATTTGATGTTTTACAAGTCTCCTCTATCTCCCACTCTCTTATCCTGTAAGGTTCTTTTATTTTCATTCTTTCACTCCCTCAATAAAAGTTTTTTAAAACTTTATTGCTAATTTTTTACATCATTTGTTTTTTTTTTAAATTTCGGCACTTTATTGAATTTTGTGGTTGCTGAAATGACAGGATAACTTTTGATATTTTCATAAGGACTATTTTGAGTATTTGCAATTATCCATGGATTAATTAAAAACAAATATAAATTAATTTAAAATTCCCAATAAAAAATTATAATTTAATTTTAAAAAGTTATCAGAGAATTGTTTTATGAAATATATAATAAAGATTTAGCAAGAAACTTCTCTGGTTAATTAGTTGTAAAAGTCATTTTTGTAGCTAACTAGCAAGAAATGGCCTTTTCTAGCTAATTAACATCTGAAAAATTATCACTAAACAAAATTATTTTGCCACTAACATGCTTGTTTAATGTTGTGTATATTACTCAGACAATCATGCTCTTTTTTACATCTCTTCTCTGTCTTTATTTTTCCATCTTTGTCTTATTTATTATCTCTTCATGTTGGAAACCAGATAGGTGTCTATGATGGATCGACCTGACCCGATTGACAAAGAAATGAATTTGATAATTCAAATTCAAAATTAAAATTGAGAAAAGAAAAAAACAAAGGGAAAAATAATTGTCTAACTGCATGAAATCACATTGGTACATCTTCATTAATAGAGAAGTGGCTTTCCTATGAGAGTACATTTTAATGTTATTTCCTTCTATTATTTTTGCGTGTGAAAAGTGACAGTAGTCCCATTTTATGTATAGATTAAATCACCTTTAATGTTTCTCAAACCAAATGGACACTTAGATAATCGTCGTACATGAGTTAGTAGGACAAAATAGGAGTTAAGAGAAAAGAATCGATCGATTCCATCACATTCCAACCACCTTCGATTGATGGTAAATTCCTTTGATCGAGTTTTTTGTTGAGGAATCACATCCTTAGTATAACGCCGGCTTATTTTATATTAATTCATATATATTATTAGCAATTCAGTATTCATAGACACGTTTATCAAACACTACCACATGCATCATCATTAAACACACCCATCACACTACAGTTATATGCACATTACCCAATACGTTATACACTGCACAAATATATTCACATACTGCCTATCAGTTTTTTAGTACAACTATTAACACATATGCATGTGAATGTGCAAACCAGAATATATGCGAGGAGAAATCTGCATACTGGCCCAACCTGGCTAATATTTCAAATGCTGAATGGTTGATGCAGCCGGCTAATAAAATAAATCTCCACTTGGAAAGAAAAATAATTGCAGAGGGGTGAGTCTGTAATCCAATAAGTAAATAACTAGTACAAAATACATAGTTATATTTAACATAACCTTTAATCCATTATTAACATTTTAAGTCATTTTTCATCTATTTTCTGTTATCACATTAGGATCAATCAATACACATCTAATATCAACTCATACCATATCATTCATAAGATCATTATTTTAACATATGTATTCCTCCATGTGATACCACGTTAAATATAAAGAACATCACTTAACCATACCATAATATTCAAAGGAAAACACCTCAAATTATATCGCAACAATAAGGAACGATCAACACTTAATAGCCTTTTTCACAACAAACACATTCACCTTCACAAGTCATGCATCTTCATATGGAAGCAACACTTGATCATTTGCAAAGAATATCGTCGCCTAAGAAATCCCACGAAATCATTCATAAAAAATCATTACTTACAGGTATTCACATCATATCATTCACAAGAATCATAGTTAATAATCTACTTATGAGATGGTGGTACAAAACATTCTTTTGTCCTTATCCTTTTTCCCTTTTTCTCATTTGTTCAACAAATCTCCCTTTCCCACATAGGCTTAATAGTTTGCCATACAAGCTTTCCACATAGGATCATTATAGGCAGAATATATTGCCACACAAGATTAATAGAGGGGAATCTGCTTTCACATATTTCATTCCAATCTTTCACATGCCCACTGATCACCAATTCGTAAGAAAATATTAAGATGATGCCTCACAGTCAATCACCATCGTATCACAAAACAATTCAACAATATATAATAACACAGTCCACAACATGGCCATCATACACATGGATCATGATCTCCGTGACCTCACCTCATCTCTCCGCTGCCATTAGATCAATTCCGACAATAATCGAGAGAGAGAGAGAAAGAGCGGGAGGGAGGGAGAAATTGACGAGAAATTTAAACTAAATAGTCTAGCATTTTTTTCTTGAAAGTTCAAATTTTTAACATTTTTATTAGCGGGCGAATAAAAACGCAAAACTAGAAACTTTACCTTGCATATTGTGTAATTTCCTCCCAAATTTGACGTTCTATTCAAAACACACATCTGAATCATATTCATGCAAACACAATATTCAAGTCAATAAATCCAATTTTAGTAAAATATCCCAATCACAATTATTCACATATTTCCTCTATTAATTAAATTATCAAGAAAATATTAAATACAACCATATAGGTAATGCTAATTATAAACTTACAAAAGCTCTTAGAACGTTGTTCTAAAATTAGCTTAAGTGCCTCTTCCTGGTCTTTCAGAACCTAATAATTTAGAACATTGATTTATTTTGATATTCATATGCTCAATTCACAAATGTAAATGCATGAGCTCATGCCCTTCTCTTAATTACATGCCAAAAACCCAACTGGAAAACTTCCCTATACTAACTTTGAAATTCTTCCAAAAATTATAGGCACATTGTTGTTGGACCAATGGTGGTCAACATTTAGATTCATTAATATTTTGATGATGAACAAAATCGAAAATGAAATGTGTTCTTCACAAAGTACGTTTTGCTAATCACAACGTCCATCGTGGGTATGCAACGCACGTCATGTATGCCAATGTACGTGATCAAAAACAGAAAATCAAGCAAAAGCTACTGGATGGTTCAGGTGAAAAAACAAGGTACGTTTTGCAACTAAAACGTACATCATGTATGAGCAACGTACGTCTTGGAAAGGCGACGAACATCTTAAACACGTGGGACATTGAAGAACACTGGAAGGTTTGAAAAGACTATGATCAATGTATGTCATGGTTAATGTACGACGTACGTCAACCATCAAACACAAAGTTAAGATTTGAAGATCAGAGAATAAATGTTCGTACTTCTCAAAGATCAAGACAAATTTAAATGCAACCATCAATTGAAGATGGACAACATACGTGAGATAAAGTAAAACATATGGCATACTATAAGTCCATATATGTAGGGTAAACACAATGTACGTCGGAAGCTTCGGATGAAAAACAGAAGCTACTAGATTGCAAATGTACCAAAACAAGGTACATCTTAGAAGTGAAACATAAGTCATCTGGGAAGATTACTATGATCAATTTATGTCTTGTGTATGGAAATGTACGTCATCTGGGGATGAAGATCACAAAATACGTCTTGATAAGTGCAACGTACATGAACATGATCTGACAGTGCATTAAATGCAACCCATACTGAAAAACAACGGCTATACTTCATCTCATAACGTTCCAAAACCAAGAGAGGAATATAAATACATGCTTGAGAGGTTAGAAACAAGTGTACAATACTTGAGCATTCATTTCTAACAACAACCAAACATCAAAGAATTGATTTCTCTCTTTTATTAATACAAGTTTATTGTTGGGGAGTATTTGAAAAAAACACCATTTAAGAGTTATTGTGAGTGGGATCAAATGTTAGATCCTTAGGTTGGTTTATTCTTGAAAAAATTTCTCACTTAACTTAAGAAGTGAAGTTGTAATATTGAGAAGATTGATAGTGGAAATCCCAAGTGGTGATACTTAGGTAATGGACATAGGCAAAGAGTTGGCCGAACACTATAAGTTCTTGTGTTCTTTCTTTAATTTTGTTTATTTTTTAATAAACTTTAAAGCTTCACATACCACACTATTCAAACCCCCTTCTAATGTGGTAATTGACTCTACAATTGGTATCAGAAATTGGACTCTTATTTGAGGCTACTTAACATCTGAAGATTCAAAGATCCAGGATGTCTTTGAATGTAGGCTCACACACTAAAGGCTATACGGTAAATCATCTTTCTTTCTTCGATGACTCCAACTTCAACTCTTGGAAGAAAAGGATGACTATCTTTATTCAATCTTATGACATTGAACTATGGAAGGTGATTGTGCTAGGTTCCAAATTTCCAAAGAAGGAAGATGGCTCACTCAAAGAGTACAAAGATTTTGATGATGAAGATTGGAAGAAAATCCATTCAAACTCCAAAGTAACCCAACTATTATATTGTGCCTTGAACCATAAAGAGTGCTATAGAATCTCATCTTTTGAAAATGATAATGAGATTTGGGAGTTGTTGGAAGTGACTCATGAAGGAACTGCTCAAGTTAAGGAATTACATGATGTTGCATGACTATGAGTTTTTCTCAATGAAGGAAGGAGAAAGAATCACTAGTATGCTTGATAGATTTTTAGAAATCACAAATGGTCTTGTTTCTCTTAGTAGGCAAATTTCGGGTAGTAAAAAGGTAAAGTAGATTTTGAGGTCATTGCCAAAGGAATGAGATGCAACAGTTACGGCTATTATGGAGTCAAAGGACTTGAACAAAATGAATTTTAATGCTCTAATTGGTTGTCTCATTAACTATGAGATTGTGTTGAAGACAAGAAACTCCAGGGTCAAACAAAAAGAAAAGAATTTGGCCTTTAAAGCCAATGAGGTGAATAGTGATGAAGAAAAAGATGAAGAATATGAAGAAGATGAAGAGTTGGCCCACTATGTTAAGAACATAAGGAGATGCAAATCTCTATTGCATAAGAGAAAGAGGGATATGAAGAAGGGAGCTAGGGATGACTATAAGAAAGGTTCATCAAACAAGAAGAATGATGATAGTTGCTACAAATATGGTAAACCGGGGCACTATGCAAAAGATTAGAGAGTTTCCACCTTTAGACCATAATATGAGAATAGAAATAAGAAAGATGTCCTTGTTGCTACATGGAGTGATGAGGAAGATGATGATGAGGCAAAGAGGAAGTCAATCTTGCATTCATGGCTCAAAACTCCTATTCAAGTGATGAAGAGAATAATAAGGTAAGCAATTCTTCTCACAAAGAAATTGTTGATGCATTTGAGTCTTTAAACAATTACTTTGAAGAGATTTTCAAGCTCAATAAAGTTTTGAAAAATAAAAACGAGACTTTACAAAGTGAAAATGAAACTTTGATTAACCAAATCAAAGAGCTTGAAAATACCTCCAAAGATCATTCATCTTGCTTAATTGAACAACAAAGGTTTTAGATGAGATTGATAAGATGCAAAAAGAATTTTCATATGTTGTTAAAAAATTCTCATGTGGCAATCCAAAGTTTGAGAAATTGCTTCCAAACATGGTTTAGGATATGATCCCTTAGAAAGAGAATAATCTTTGTAAAACAAGTTTTCAAATCAAAACAAAAATGATTCTTTAAACTTAGGATTGCCTATTTGCACTAGATGTTTGAAAGTTGGACATAATGCATATTCTTGTATGAGTTTGAGAAGGACAATCAAAGTGAAGAAGATGTGGATTCCTAAAGGAATTATTCTTCCAAACTTGGTCCATGTGACTAACTCAAAAGGACCTAAAGTTGCTTGGGTGCCATTAAAACCAAACAAAATTGCTTTTTAGGTGCAAGTCAAGAATAGAGTGTCCTCAAGCATATAGTGGATGCTCAAGGCACATGAGTGGAGAAAAAAAATCATATTTGTTGAGGTCAAAATGAAGAATCATGAACATTTTACATTTGGTGACAACAACAAAGGTAAAATTATTGGTATTGGTAAAGTGGGTAATGACAATGTTTATTTGGTTGATGAATTGCAACATAATTTGCAAGTGTTTCTCAATTATGTGATATGGATTATGATGTTAGATTTAAATCATCACATTGCAAGATATTAAAAGATGACAAAATTGCATTTATTGGTTTTAGGCATAGAAACATTTTTATTGTAATCTTTCAATGAAAAATGTTTGATGTCTTTAGATGAAAATGCATTTTTGTCACATAAAATATTATGACATGCACCATTGCCATTAATTTCAAAACTTGCAAAAAATGACATTGTTAAAATTTTACCAAAATTGCGTTACAAAAGAGTATCTGTGTGAACCATGCATTAGGAGTAAACATACTAGATTTTTTTTAACCTAAGAAAGAGATTTTTACATCTAGGATATTAGAACTTGTGCATATGGATTTGATTGGACCATCTGGATATGTTAGCTTAGGTGGAAAATTATATATCTTGGTCATTGTTGATGATTTCTCTAGATTTACATGGGTTAGATTCCTTGCCAATAAAAATGATACCTTTAATGAGTTTGTTAAGTGGTGTTTATTGGTTCGAAATGAAAAGAACCAAGTCTATCATTGCCATTAGAATCGACCATGGATGAGAATTTGAATCCAAACCCTTTGAAGATTGGTGTGACAAGCATGGCATGAAGCATAATTTTTTAGCACCAAAAACTTCGTAACAAAATGGTGTTGTGGAAAGGAAGAATCAGACTTTGGAAGAAATGTGTAGAGTGGTGGTAAATGAGTATGATCTTCCAAAATATTTTTGGGCCGAGACTATGAATATTGCTTGCTACATCATCAACCGAGTGCATTTAAGAATGCATCAAATGAAAACTCCTTATGAGATATGGAAAGGTAAGAAACCTAACATTTCTTATTTTTATCCATTTAGTTGCAAAGTATTTATATTGATAATGACAAAGACAACTTAGAAAAATTTGATGTTCAATCGGTTGTAGGATTTTTTAGGTTACTACACTAATAGCAAAGCTTATAGAGTGTTTAATATTAGAGCTAGAGTTGTTAAGGAATCTATTCATGTTAAATTTGATGATATGATCTCACCCCCGAGAAAAATAGTTGTTGATGATGATGTAGATGATTTTAAATAGAAATATGATCATGGAATTCAAAAAGACTTGGAGGAGCTAAACATAAATGAAGAACCCGCCAAAAATGATGAAGGTGCATCTACTTCACTTCCAAAGCATTGGGCAAGAGTAAAAGATCATCCTATAGAACAAATGATTGTGACATTGGAGAAGGAGTTAAAACGAAAGAGCCTTGAATGAGTTTCAAAGCAACTTTGCATACATCTTCATTGTTGAACCAAAGAATACACAAGAAGCACTAGAAGATGAATGTTGGGTTCAAGCCATGCAAGAAGAACTGAACCAATTCAAGAGGAATAATGTATGGGAGTTGGTTTTGACACCTAAAGGAAAAATAATTATTAGAACAAAATGGGCACATAACATAAAGTTTGATGAAAATGGCAAACCGGTGAAAAATAAGTCAAGGTTAGTAGCACAAGATTTTAACCAAGAGGAAGGACTTGACTATGAAGAAACATTTGCTCTGGTTGCAAGACTTAAAGCGATTCGACTCCTATGTGCTTTTTCTTCACACAAGAAAATCAAGATCGTTCTAATTGATGTGAAGAATGCTTTCTTAAATGGGTACATTCAAAAAGAAGTTTATATAATATAACCTCCAGATTTTGAAGACCATGAACATCCCAACTACATCTTCAAACTCAACAAAGTTTTTTATGGGTTGAAACAAGTATCAAGGGCATAGTATGAGAGGTTAAGTACTTTTCTTATTCAAAATGGCTAAGGGGCCAGATTGATAATACATTTTTACAAGAAAAATTGTGATGATATGCTTATTTGCCAAATATATGTAGATGATATTGTATTTGGTATTACTAACCCTTCAATGTGCAAGAAAGTTTGTGTTCTTATGAAGGGTGAATTTGAAATGAGCATGATGGGGGAGCTCACATTCTTTCTCAAAATTCAAATCAAACAACTTGAGGATGGGATTTTCATTCACCAATCAAAGTATTCCAAAGAGTTTTTAAAGAAGTTCAAAATGGAAGGATGCAAAGAAATGCCTACCCCAATGTTATCAACTCTAAAACTTGACAAAGATGAGGACGGGAAACGATGGATCAAAAGCTCTATTGAGGTATGATTGTTCCCTACTTTACTTAACTGTCTTTAGACCCGATATTATGTTTGCTACTTGTCTATGTGCATGTTTTCAATCAAATCCAAAAGAATCTTATTTAGTTGCATGCAAAAGGATTTTTCATTATTTGAATGGTACAATAGGTTTAGATTTATGGTATCCATCATGTCTTGATTTTGATTTAATTGTATATAGTGATGTCAATCTTAGTGGTTGCAAATTAGATAGGAAGAGTACTAGTGATACATGTCATTTATTAGGTATATGTTTAATCTCTTGGGCAAGCAAGAAACAAACTAGTGTTGTGACTTCTACGATTGTATCTAAATATGTGGCTGCAGGAAGCTCTTGCGCTCAAGTTTTATGGATTAAAAATAAATTGCTCGATTATGATATTGTTCTTAGGAATATCCCTATCTTTTGTGATAATACAAGCGCTATAAATTTGAGAAAAAAAATCCTATTTTGCATAGTAGAACAAAGCATATTGAAATTAGACATCATTTTCTATGTGATCATGTGCAAAAAGGTGATATTTGTTTGAAATTTGTTAGAACAAATGACCAATTGGATGATATTTTCACAAAACCATTGATTGAAGAAAGTTTTAATTCAATTCAATTTCGATTGGGTATGTGTAATTTGAATGATATTTTATTGTGTTTATATGTTTTTCTTGTTCATTTCATGCATACATTTGCACTAAGTTACAGTAAAATGGTTCATATGGTCAATTGATGTGGTCTTGAAGCAAGTTAGGATTTTTAGTATTTGGTCTGCCTGATTCTGGAATATTTTTAATGTATGTTATCTTTAGAGTGAAGCACGTTATCTGGGTTTATGCATTTTAACATACGTCTTAGGTTTTTGTAACATCCATTACCTGGAAAAATCGTATTATCAATGTACGTTTTAGTTTCTATGATGTACGTTATCTGCGCTTATTTTTGTAGACTACATACGTTATCATTTTTTTTGTGATGTACATTGTGCCACCCCAAACCTATATTAGAGACACTCTTCTCTCGACAATTTCATTCTCAAAACACCAAACTTGTCGCTTTTTTTGTCCAAAATCCACCCATTTCACGAAAACTCAAAATCCGTCCCTCAATCACTCCCAAAACCATTTTCAACCTCTATTACAAGTTTCACCTATCAAAATCAACAAAAACTGTCAGAAACCTGTAGAATCTGTCCAAACCAGTGTCCCTCAAAACCCCTAAATTTCTTCCATTTCTATCAATCTTCTTCCAAAATTTCTACAATGGCACCTCAAAGAGAGTCTAGAAGGAAGGAACAATATGATCCAAGCTCTTTTCGGCCTCAAAACGATCTCAGTCATCTTAGCCTCAAGTATCAGATTTTGACTCTGAGAGATTTTTTAGTGAGAATGCTTAGAGATTAGTTTTTAGATGTTCTAAGTCATGAAAAACTTACTGAGAGTAATATTTTTTATTATATTCATTGGGAAAGGCGGGGTGGATATGCAACTAAAATTTACTGAGTTTGGTTTTGCTAAATTCGTTGCTGTTAAAGATCTTGTTTTTGAGATGTTAGTTAAAAATTTTATGCTAATATGACTGAGGGTACAATGATTTTGGGGATACTTTGATTAGATCCAGAATTAGGGGAAAGGATATCCATTTTGAGAAATCGATTTGACTAATTGCCTTGATCTTTGTGGAGAAGGATATAGATGTACTAGAGCCTTTCAATATAAGAAGGAGGGAGAGATGATGGAAGGAAAGTTTGTTGATGATCTAGAAGTTTTAGATGAAACAGAGTGTAAGAAGTGAATGAGAGAAGAGAAGGCAGTGATTGAGATTATCGATGATCAATTTCAGCACAATGATTTTGAATTCGAGATGAGGTGCACAAAGCAATCATCTAAAATGTATTGCCTAAACACAGGACCCAACACAATTCGTGGAAAAGGACTTAGAAATTATGTATCATATTTTGAAGGGTCATCAGGTTAACTTTCCTTTCATTTTTATATGTTGGATGACAAAGAAAACAACGACATTACAAAAACTGGGTTATAGGGTTGATACTCAAAAAGGAGGGATTTTCCTATGGTTCGATGTTGACTACGATATATGAGGTGTGTGGAGTCAAATTTTCAGGCCCAAAGTGAACCCCTATTCCTCAGAACCAAATCATTCATGGTGGTAGTTTGAGAACAAAACAATTATGTCTCACTGCTAATCGAAGTTGGGTGTTTTGGACCTATTTAAGAGAAGGTGATCAATCAGATGATCCTCGTGCTTCATCCCTTACATATGAGCAACAAATCTTTAGGAGCCAATGTTACTGATGAGGATAGAGAGCATCCAAGGCCTTGAGCTAAGAATACAGGTAGGGATGCTCTCGAGGTAGCTCCGTTTGATTTTATGGCCTTTAGAGTGGAGATCAGAGCCAATCTAGCATCTTTGAGGGTTGAGGTGAGAGTGGAGGTAAGAGCTGAGGTGGCCAGAATACTTTCTTTCATCGTTGACATGTTTTGCCATGCTTTCCCGAGCGTTGTATTTCCTCTCATTCCTCCTACTCCATCTACCACTGTCATTGATATTAAGAGACCTCTACTGATGGATATTCCTTCTTCTAGCCATGGACTCGAGCCGAATCCCAATATCACTTTCACTCATGAGGAGTTAGGCATTGATCCTTAGAGCTCATCTTATTTCCTACATGATCAACATCGACCCCAAAACTGACATTTCATCCTCATGCATACATGTTGTATTTTATATTTAGGACGACTTATATTTTGTCTTTTGATGTATATATTCACATTTGGTACTGTCACGACCCGAGTCGGGCCAGTGACCGGCGTACAAGGTGAACTGTCTGTGAAAGCCCAACTTATCTCGCACAAGCCTCAGAGATATAGATATTCTACCCAAACATTCATTTATCAAAACATTTATTTAATAAATATGATATACGAAAAATAGTATAAATATAATACTATCGAAATAAATATGAAACCGTCATAATATATTCAAAATTCAAAATACAAAAATATAGCCCAGTATCCCAACAGAAACTCGGTATGGAACTCTAACTAAAAAATACAAAGGTAGGGCTCGAATGAGGGCACTCACTAAATAGCAAAGAAT
>CAODLS011502037.1:0-28296 GCA_948243855.1 Flueggea neowawraea
CGCCCGTGTCCTATCCAGCCACGTCCGTGTCTTCATTTATGTGTCATCAACATCGTTCAAGTCTCCTATCCATGTAATCCAGTTGTGCCATGGCAGTGGGACACCAAATGGGGAACGTGTCTGGCTACCACAACCTCAAACATCATCTTTCGAACTCCATTTCAAATTGCTTTCACTTCTTTTCATCAATACATCATTATTTGACCTGATAAACACAGTACAAAGCATGAAAGTACCAGAACTCATGATAAACGCTCGTTCTACCTCCAAAACATCATGAATTTAATCACAAAAATATGCACAAGTGAACGTTTATCACTAGCACTCTGGGAACTCTGTCCCTATCTTTGTCCTCCAAATGACTGTCTACGCCTCTGCTTAGGTTGACCACTCTGTCTTCGGCCCTGCTGGCCTTTAGATGTACTCTCAGTCTTCACCCTTTTGGGCTCCTTCGGATGCCTCTCGTCCTGATACTCCATACCTCTCATAGCCTCTGCAATCTGCGATACGGTATGCAAGTTCTGGGTCCCTACCATTATGTTAATCTTGGCCAGTAACCTATTCAAAAATTTCTTTGCCAGAGCCTCCTCGCTCCTCGCCTCAGGTGGTGCATACCGACTCAGCTCCCTGAACCGGTCCTCATACTCTGTCACTGACATACCCAACTCTTGTTGGAACTCGCTAAATTGGTATACCTTCTTATCCCTCACACTTCAAGGAAGGACAAAAAAAGTGAGCTAACTCTTGAACTCATCCCAAGAAGTAATCCTACCTGATCCCATGCCCTGCCACCACACTCATCCGATAAAAATGTGGTAAGTCGAATCCTCATAGTATCATCAGTGAGATCCATCACATCAAAACATCTCTCAACTGTGAAGGTGAAATCCTGGGGATCATCTCCCATCACGCCCAAAAATCTAGGGGGAACGAGCTCCAGTAAAATATGCGCATCATGCTAGTCATACTGATCAGTAACATAATGAGAGATGGCTCATCAGGCATGTGTCTAGACCTCCCGCGGCCTCTAACGTGGCCTCTCCCACGGCGTCCATCCATAACTACATGCAATAAAAAAAATCGTATATGCAATGTCAATGCAAGTGCTTGCCACAGTACCGACTTGAAGGTCAAAAAGGCATACAGAAGCAAATCAAACTGACTCAATCAAAGATACCTATGCTATACACCGACCCCACACTTACGAAACCTAAGTGATCTGATACTACCTTTGTCACGATTTAAAATCTAGCCGAGATCGGCGTACGAGGCGAACCGTCTATGAGAGCCCGACCCATCTCACACAAGTTTCAAAGATTAGAACATACTACCCAAAAACATTTAACAGAAATATTTATCATTCAAAACATAAGTAGTAAAAATAAATAATATAAATCAAATGACTAATATATCCAAAAATATATCAGAGGATAAAATCAAGTTGTAGAATATCAAATACAAATAGCAAACCCGTAACCCTACAACATCTCGGTGCAGAGCGCTAACAATACAAAAGGAGAGCCCGGACAAAAGGGCATCACTAACCAATAGACGCCTCACTGGTAATCGAGATGCGAAACGGTTGCTGAAGCCAAAATATATGAACCTGAGATACAAGAATCAACATAGACAGAAACTAAAGGGGGCCAAGGCCCAATGAGAAATAACACTCTAGACCGCCTCATACGTGCCTCACAAAAACTATTTTGAAAATAATTCAAAACTACCACATGCAATATAAGTGGGTAAATATATATAAATAAATATATACATGCTAATACATAGTAGCATTCAAAAATCAGTTTCCAAAACATTCACAAGCAAAGCAAACAACAGGCATGAAAAACATGTCAAATACAGTTTCAGAGTCAAAACATATATCAGATGTATGGGACCATATCAAAGGTGTGCATCTGGCACTAAACAAAGGTGATGTGGACTCTGTCACCAATCATTAGCAAATCATGCATTGCATCAGAACACATGGTTACTGGCATCCCTGGTAGCTGGGATTTCTCAAAGCATTAGTATACCAAATGCTACTACTACCCGTATCATGAGTGTCCCATATTAGAAAACCAAAACCAAATTATACTATTACATAATATAAAATCAAAGCATGCAATTCAACATCAAAACAAATAGAGGATATATAATACATATATATATCATTTTCAAAACATAGTACTGATTATTAACACACAACCAGTTTATTAGTTAAGCCAATACTTAAATTAGTCCAATTTTAATTTTTATGTCCATCACAACAAAACAATAATAGAAGTTTTGAGACACATCCTATGTGTCTGAAGCTGCTATTCACTCACTTGGAAATCCAAGCGCAAACATTAGTCAAGCCTCACTCGTCGTCGGTGACTGGTCTCACTGACAGGAACAAGAAGCTGAACAACAAATATATATCAACAGATATATCAGAGACACATCGAAATGTGGTATTGTGGCGGTACCAAATGCTATGCAATGAAAATGTATGATAGGACCCTCAAAAGATCCCAAAAGTCTAACTCGAACGATATTCTATCATTCTTATTCCAAAATTCAAAATCTACGTAAAATTACAGTTTGGTACCTGACCAATATAAAACTATGTTTTAGTCCTTGAGGCTTGACAAGTTACTAAATAGTCCTCAAAGTACTCTTGAATAACTAACTATTCCTTTGAGTGGTTAGAATTCTCCAATTAATCCCCTAACTCTTAGGAATAGCAAAATACAAAAAATTATACATTTGGTCTCTCGGAACCAAAGCTTACTCGAGTAACCCAATGGGCTTACTCGAGAGGCACCCTAACAGTGGCTTACTCGAGTAAGCCAGATGCTTACTCGAGTAATGCCCTGTTCTTGGCTTACTCTAGTAAGCCACATGCATACTCGAGGAAGGCCCTTGCCCAAATTTTCCAATCTCGACCAAACTCGATATAAGCAATAAAAATCGACACTAAACACCCACTTTGGCTATAAACAACCTCTTGAATATGGATCTATACTCAAATCCATTAGGACAACTCAAAATCATCTCAAATCGACCAAAATACGAGTTGATGTAACCCATTTACTAACAAGCTTGATTTGTATGATTCCAAGCCTAATCTAAGTGTTTCTAGTCTCCCAAAGTCTCAATCTAACAACCCCAAGTGACCATTCTAACAGAAACTACAACAAACCGAACCTATGATCATATGTTCATCACCCTAATATAAAAAATCTTGCAAAATGAGGAAGAATAAGGTTTAGAAGCTTAATCTTACCTTAGATGATGATTAGGAATGAAGGAGAAATGACTGAAATGACTCTTGGACGGTTTGAGAGTGTTTTGAGTGAGGAATAAGATATTGGAGCCGAATGAGTCGGGTGGGGTATATATAGACCCATGCCCAAAATTACACCGTTTCATGCCAAAGTACGTAGCTCACTGGAGTGACAGGTCATCTCACTCAAGTGACACACCCCTTACTCGAGTAACACATCTTGTTACTCGAGTAATACATTCTCAGGTATTAATCATGTTCATCTGAAAACACGTCTCACTCGAGTAACCAAATGGCTTACTCGAGTGATCAACGTCTTGTATCACTTGAATAAACCGAATGGATTACTCGAGTAATACATGGCTTATATCACTCGAGTAATGCATAGATACTTACTCGAGTAATCCCTCTCAAAACCACAAAAAAACAACTCAACACTCCGATCGATTAAGATCAAAACAGAGCTAATTGAAAAGCTACAAAAAATTGTATCGAAATCTGACAAGGTATTACATGTCAAGTCCCTGAATTCTTAAAGATAAGCTTATTGTGATTGAGTTATTCTTTTGGTTTTCTATCAATATTTAATTAAGTTGGGTTCTCAAAACTATTAATTCAAATGTATATTAGTTTTAACTGTCACTTGAGCTATTTTTTAGGTTTTATTTTTGAAAAAGAAACCGTTATTATGTATCTTTCATATGTACTAGTATTTATAGTACTATGTAGACCAACAACTAATTATCTTGGATTTACGGCAAACTGTTTAGAGTAGCCGGTTGGGTTCCTTAGTGGACATGTAATAGTCCAAGTTCGAACCATGACGTATGCAGGAAGTTAAAATCTCTTCGAGAGTTGAAGGCTTGTAAAAAAATATCTTGGATTTATTCTTGCAATTTAACAATGTTATTTCGAGGAAACACACATCGCCATCTGTCCCAATTGTTCCTATTCATGAAAAATATATTTTGCCTTCATAATCATCACCAACCAGATGGCTAGAGAGGAACGTATTGGCAACAACTTAACCTTAAAATACTATTATCCTTTTTTTATTTTTTGTGATTGTCATTATCTTTGCCTTCACTTTCATGCCCATAAGAAAGTACATGACTAGAAGTTGCGACCTTATTTTTATTTATAAACTAACTTTTAGAATAAAAAGAAAAATTCTTGTTGCCATCTTGACGTACAATGCCTTTGTTTATTGCCCTACACCTTTCTTTTTTCTTGATGTCAAATTGCCCTACACCTTTCAGTATTATTGATTTGGTTTATTGAATTAACGTGGCAGATTGAAAAGCTAATCTCCATTTACTCTTTAGGATGTCCTTAATGATCAATATTGATTCTAGTAGCTTCTTTAGACATTGTCATTTATATTTATTATCAAGAGAGAATTCTTGGGGCAGGGGCTATTGACCCTTCGAGATGTTATAAAAAATCATTTAAAAATAATGATATTAATTAAAGTAAATTTGTAGAGTTAATTTTAATATTAAAAAATTATAAATTCAATTTTATCACTAGGAACAAATAAAATGACTCATAAAAAATTTGAATGAGAATGTGTATTTATTGTTGGTTGTTTAAGTGTTAAATAATAAGTATATATTATAGATTGACAGATTCTATAATAAAAAAAATAAAAAAACTGACACATTTATTGAGAATTTTGTTTGAAATTAAAATACATGGAATATGATATAAATCTAACCTTTCCCAATTTTAATTAAATTTGGTATCTATGAATTTGCCCTCAAAGATGCAATATATATAAATATAATTTTGCCCCTCAAACACATTTTTTAATTATATTTAGCTAATTAGAAAGTGTGTAGTTTGAGACTAGTTTAAATAATTGAAAGTGTGCTTGTCAATGCCGGAATGCTGGGTCAACTCATCTTGTAATTAAAAAACAATCAATGCTTAACATACTCATTTTTTTAGAAAAGAAAACTTCATTTGAATGCTTAAAAAGAATACCTGTGTAAAAAAAATCAACATACTGCAATTAATATTTCAAAGAGTTATTCTATTAACAGTGCAATTATTTTATTGATTTGAGTATATAATAAACTTGTCATGAGCTCAGCATCTTTGCTCAAGTGAATAATCAATACGTGGTAAATTTGCATCAAACAATATATATATATATATATATTCGTTAAAATTTTGGATAAGATTTAGCAAAGGATCACGTCACTGAGGTTCCAATCTGCCAAATTCTCAACTAAAGCAACCATAGTGTGGTTAAATAATGAAGAGCCCTATCTATAGATTCAGCTAATGAATAATTTTAATAAGAACAAAAAAAATAATAATAAGAGCACTGAAAACATTTTACAATATTCTGAACCACGCACTTGTAATTGAAAGAAAGAAAAAAAAAAGACATGAACATGATAACATTGATATATTTTGTTTACCAAGTTTGTAGATGATAAAATTAAAATTTAGGGTCAAGCAAACATTAAATTCTTAGTTTTAGTTTTTTTTGTTTTATAAGTTTAAAAAAATGTTAGTTTAAAAATCATGCACTAAAGGGTGTAATTTACTGGTTGTAATTATTTAATCTACCATTTAGTACAAATATTATTGTGATGTACATGCCTTTGGTGGGAGAAATATTCAACATATATAAAGCTTGTAACACTTGGAGCTTGTCCTTAACACCAATTGTGGGTAAGGGTGAGCACGGTCAAGACGAGATAGGCATTTCAAAACTTTTGGAAACCTTGGAAATGGCCTCATCACCTAACAACTGTAGGGCTATAAACCAACTAAGAACTCGATAAAAGCTCGTTCGAGCTTAGCTCATTTATTTACGAGTCTGTTCGTGAACAACATGTAAGGCTCGATTAGTTAAACGAGCCGAGCTCGAACAAGCAAAGTTCAGACTCGAAAGCTCGCGAGTAGTTCGATAACAGGCTCCTGAACAGGCTCGATAGGAGCTCGAAATTAGACTTATTTACCCAATGATATACTTATATGTATATTAAGTATTGTATATTTTTTATTCGAATTTTATATCATTAATATGTAATATTATATGAATAATTTTTATTTGTTATGTTGTTTATAATTTTAGAATTTAACAATTTATTTTGTTTGGTATATAATGTAATGTCCAAAATATTTTCATGTTAAGATGTGTAAACAAATTATTTATAGGATTAAAAATTGAATAATTTAAAAATTTACTTAGAGAAAAATAATACGTTTATTTCAAAATATGTTATATAAACAACATAAACATAAACTATTGATTATAAAGTTCATGTTCTACAATATTTTTTAAAATTAAGGTTTAGGTCTATGAATAACGAATGTGTGTATTACATAAAATTTAGGTGTACAAAAGTATACACTATTTTTTTCGGTGTGTGATGGTATACATTTTATGAAATTTATGCGTACAAAAGTGTATACAACATGAATTTTAGGACTACAAAAGTGTACACAACATGAAGTATAGGACTATAAAGGTGTACACAACATGAATTCTAGGGATACAATGGTGTACACAACATTAAGTTGAGATGTACAAAGTACGTCACTATGATATACTATGGTATTTACCCATAAACCTTTAAAATGTTATGGCATATACCTAAAATTTCTTATATTAAGACATATACACTAGACCTTTAATATACTATAATATATACATATAATATAACACATGTTTTTGTTTTTTGAATAGTTTATGTTATATATTTATAATTCATTTTTAGTTTATTAGAGGTTGTTTTAGTTTAATTACCATGAGGGTTAAATAAAATCGATTTAATGAAACATCATAAACTTGTGAAGGCGGAAAGAGAAGCCATTTGATGAAATAATAAACATAATAACAAAGTGTCTAATTTGATCAAATGGAATTTGATATAATGCAATTTTTTTTCTTAGACTATCACAATATTAAATTATTATCTTAAAATAATATTTTTTTGCAAGTAAATTATATTTAATTATTGTTTCTAAAAAATATTTATATTTATAAATAATTCTTTGCAATATTTACATTTATATAATTATATTTACATTTATATTTGTAATTATATTGTTTAAATCTCAATATCTTACAACAAAACTACATAGTTTTATACAAAACTACGTAGTTTTGAAACTAAGTTTAGTGACTTAGTGTCTTAGTCCATCCCATTTTCTACATACTACCCCAAACCCTAATTTCAATCACAGCCTCACTCTCACGTCACTCCCCTCTATCTCAGTCTCTCCCTCTCTCGCTGCCCACACTCTCACTCTTTCCCCGCCCACACTCTCACTCTCTCGTCAGTCGCCGCCCTCTCCTGTCACCACTTTCAGTCATTCAAATACTCTCTTGTCGCCACTCTCAGTGTCAGTCGTCGCCCTCTCTTGTCGCCACTCTCAGTCATTCAAAACTCTCTCGTTGCCCTCACCATCTCGCCGTTCTCACTTTCACTCTCACTCTCTCACCGCGCCGCCCTCACTCTGTCGCTGCGCCGTACTCACCATCTCGCCGCCCTGACTCTCAATCTCTCTCTGTCCTCACTATCTCAGTCACTCTCCCTGGACGACTGGACATGAATTTTGAGTCTTTGGATAATTCCACTACACATCCAGATAATCCAAGAATATTTAATGTCATGTTTTAAATCTAGAAAAATTTGACTTCTTTTTATGGATTTGTGGATTATTATGTGTATTTTGTGTGTTTATGAAAATATTATGATGTTTTTTTTCTTTAAATGTTGAATGTTTTTGTCATTGGATGTTGAATGAATAAATGTTAAAAAAATAGGTTTATTTTATTTATACTTTTATTTTTATTTTAATAATTTCATTTTATGTATTATGTTAAATTCGAGTTTTGAACGAACCGAGTTTCGAGCCTGAACGAGCTGAGTCTCGAGCCTCAACGAGCTTCAAATGAGCCATAATTTTAAACGAGCCGAATTTGAGCAGCTCGCGAACAATAAATGAACAAGTCGAACCGAGTTTGAATACAAATTGAAGCTCGATTGAAATTCGAGCTGAGCTCAAGCTCACTTTAATCGAGCCGAGTTCGAACATTACAAGCTCGAACTCGGCTTGGCTCGATTACAACCCTAATAACAAGATAGGGATTCGAGGTTTCGACTCATGGTGGAACAATCCAATATTTTGAGAACCCTACAAAAATATGCGATTTAGTATCAATAAAATTTGTCCAGATTGTACACTGATTGTACACACTCTATTTTAGGCAATTTTTTCTTTTTTTTCCCAATAAATTGAAGTCAATTTTTTTATTTTTTTTAATTTCTCATAAAAAATCAAAAGTTGATATTCTAAACATATTTTTAAAGACAATAATATAGTAAAAAATAGTAAAACAAGAGATGACATTTGAAATATTATTTTGGACTCATTTATATAAAAAGTATAATTTACAAAGTTTGAACCAATGGATCATGATCAATGAGTGAGCTCATTCTATATTACCCATTAAAAAAACTTTAAAAAAATTATTTTTTTTCCTCAAACAAAGGTCCGAAGCACCAAATATGCATACATTTTGGTTAAAAATTACAACTTTTATGATTTTTTTTTGTCAGAACTTTTATGATATTTAAATCTATAATTTTTGAAAGAATCTTTTGGGACCATGCTTGTGAAAAAGAGAAGAAAAGAAAGAGGATGAAAGTAATGGTGGGAAGAAGTAGATTGGGACAGCGCCCCCACACCATTACATAAACTCCAAATTTAGAAGCCACATGGCCAAAGCACTGGATAATTGATGAGAGAGAGATTCAAATAAAGACGGCTCTACTTTGTTGATGAATATTAAATATACGTTAATAGAGTGATGTTGTCGGTTTAGAAACTTACAATTCTGATTTGTAGAGTGAAAGAATCGAAATTAAATCATAGTTTTTATTGTTTAGGTAGTTTTAGTTCCAGTTTATTTTTGGTTTTGACATGTTTTGATCGATTTTAATCAGTTTAACTGTTTGTTTAGTTTCGGTTCCAGTTTATTTTTTTTTTGAAATTTTATTTTAATATATTATTTTATCCTGTTATTTTTTTCAATTTATAAATTTTGTTATATTTAATAATGAACTATAGTATCAATAATACATTATATTCTAAAGATTTTTTTAATAATTTTCAAACAAATTAACTATTTTGCTGTAATTATATTGCATAATTTTAAACGAAACAAAAAAATTAGAAATTCTTCCTCTCTCCTCATCTCTTTGGATGTGAATTAGTTGAGTTTGACTCTCTTGAATTCTAATATTTTTAACTTCAATATTTTCAAAATTTTTATTTTCACAAAATTTTTCATTACTCTAAAATAAATATTCAAATATTAATTAAATATAATAAAATAAATAAATAAATAAATTAAACTATAATAAAAAAAGTAGAAGAAATTTGAAAAATATAATTATAAAAAATAATTTTAAAAAATATAAAAACATAATTGTAATAATATATATATATATATAATTAATAAAAAAATTAAAGAAAAATAAATTTGCGAGAGAGTGTAGAAGAGATTGAGAGAGAAGAAATGATATAAATTGGATAGAAATGAGGTGGCGTATTTATAGAGTTAAAAACAAAAAAAAAAGTTAAATAACTGTTGGACCGGCGGTTTTTGAAATGGTGGAACCGAAACCGTCCAGTTTTGGTTTGCCGATTTCGGTTCCAATTTGATTTCGATTTTGACCGATCCGGTTCGGTTCGCCGGTTTTAGTTTGATTTTTACATGTTTATGTTAATAAACTAAAATAATATATGTTACTTTAATCCTATAAAATACAAATTAATGGATCTACACATAAGCATATCATAATTGCTGATCAATTTAAGCTTATAGATATAACAGCAAGAATGAATATTGTCTTAATCATGTGATCAGTGTCATTTTAAGGATAATCATTATCATTGCGAGGATAATTAGAAGATTCTTCTAAATATTAAATTCCAAACTTAGTCTACGGACAAACTCGTCAAACACGACTTGGCATCTGGCGGTCAAGTATAATTTTCTCTTCTTTTTTTTTTGTCCTTTGAAAAGCATAACAGTAGTAGAAAATTCTAGTAAAATATAACGTCAAGCATTCATCATCTTCTATCTCTAGTTGACCCTTACCTACTCTACTCCATAAACTACCCATTTCTACTTAAACTACAAACCAAAGAAAAGGGCACACAGTAGTGTAACAATTGTCCAAATAAAAATAGGATGCGCAAATTAAGTAAACCTCATGATTTAGCGTCACTATGTGAACAGTGACATAGTCAGAAATCAAAACAGGCATGGTCGGTGTTAGAATCGGAGTTAAAGCCGAAGTTCGAATCCTAAAGGCAAAAATGGGTTAGTGGTAGAAGAGTAGGAGTACTGTAGACTTTCGGTGAAATCGACTCCGCCACTGTTTGTGAGCTTCTTTTCCAAAGTTGACATCGAAAAAATAAATATCTTGAACATTTATAAAATCCAACTCTTTTAAAAGAGTACAGGAAATTGCTAATTTTGTGTTTGTTCTATCAAAAGATAAATAGCTTGCATAATTACACTACAATTGTCTCGAGCGGCGGGTTCAACAGTAATATTCGAATGTTTAATGGAAGACGTTTTGAGTTCGACTTTCGGGGCGAGGGTAGGGGTGGGGCAAAAAAAATAAATAATACTACAAATATTATTTTGTTTCTTAATTCAATTATTTTTTTTGTTGATGCTTGTCTAGGCCAGTTTAGTTTTTCCATTTTTTTAAAGGGATAGAATTCTCCATTAACCATTCTGAAAGTCTTCGCACAGCATATACAGAATCTTTACTGGCGGATTTACATTCCATCTCAGAGGGCAATTTCTCTTTTTATCAACTTGGGAATACAATATGCTATTTCATTTGATAGTTTGTATCGATTTGGCCTGGATTTTCAGAATTCAACTTTTTTCAAAAAGAAAAAAGAAAGGATCAAATTTCTCATTTTAATAATTTTTTTATCAATTGTATTAGGGACAATAAGAACTGCACATGGAAACTCTGTTTGAAATTATTGTTCAAAAAAAAATAAAAGAACCATTCATTTAAGACTTGTTTGATTAAATGTTAAAATTGCGTTGAAGTAGAGCCAATCTGTCTTTAATTATTCAAAGCTACATACATAGAATAACGTACTGTTATATAAGTGAAAACTCATAGCTGAAGCTGAAATTAACATGGAAAAGTAGAGATCAAAAATTTCATAAAAACAAAGAGAGAGAGAGAGAGACAAGTGAACAATAAAATATGAATTGACATAAATTAAACTTGTAATATGGTACGTATAACCTAAATTATGGGTGAAATCAAACCCTAAAAGCCTTAATTAACACCCACCAAAAAAGGACAGACAACACAAAAGTGTTCACCATTTGTACAAATAATTAGACAATGCTAACAGTGTTGTGATATTTAAAGTTGGGTGTGGGATCTTTATAGGCTTTTTTCCACCTTATTGCAACTTTCTCTGCACTTATTTCGAGGTACCTGCTTCCATGAATATTTTTCTATATGTCATTTTGGGTCTTCTTTATATCTATGTAATGGAAGAAAAATCCAACAAAAATGATAGTAAATAAAGTGAGAGAAAGTTAAGATTAACAAAACCAAAGTGAAACTATTTGACTACCATAGCAAATTACCAGGGAAACAGAGGAGAGGATCACTTCTATATTAACAAAATTCTATTATTTACCACCTGCACATCAAAGTAGTACACGAAATTATTATTGATGTTATTCCCATAACATAATTAATAAACGTATTATGTTTTTCATTATTAGTTTAAGTATTATGTTTTTCATTATTAGTTTACGTTCATTTTTTATGTATGAAAGTTTAGGTGAGAGGAGACCAACCTAATTTACTGTTACATTAAACCTTTTAATTAAAACCAAAGCTTTGATCAATAAATTTATCTTTGTTGGCTCGTGATCAGTTTATTAAATATACAATATGTCACTTCAATCTAATAAGATAAACACCTTTTGTATTTCACTTTATATAAACACTTTAGCTATAAAAAATTACATTATATTTGTTTAATTTTTCAAATGAAATTGTCAATCACTAAAGTTTTGATTCAAATATATCCAGTGTTGAAAGAAAGAAAGAAAGAAAGAAAGAAAGAAAGAGGATAGTGGTAAACAAAAGAGAACAAATGTGGTTACTTACCTTTTCCCTTTTCACAAAGTTTTCTCAAGAAAGAGAGGAATACAATGAGCAATGCAACACCAGCAATAAGACCAATTAGTATTGCAAGTGTCTTCTCAATTTCTTCATCATTGTGGTTATGATCTTCATCATTGTGGTAATGATCTGCATCAAAACATAAGCATATTATCAATTTATGTTTCAATAGATTATGGTGTCAGCAATGAAAGCATAATTAGTATTAATCGGGCTTTAATGCTTTCAATGTGAGAGTTCTCGTTGCCTACTAATATTTGATTGCATTAAGATCATGGGATCCAATAATTTGATACTTTTTCAAGTAAAAATGGTTTTCTCTGTAAGAACTATGATTAATTGCATCCACAATCTTGACTACATTAAAAACAGGATTATTTATTGGCTGCTGATTAATGAGGCACCAATTCAAAGTTAAGCCTTAGTTCAATCATACAAGTGGTATCATTAATTGCCATAGGTAAGTAGTTTTTGTTGTATATATGTGTAAGAACTAGTAATCATTTCTTGAATGGAATTATGAACATAGTGGAAAATCCCAATTTCAACTCAAGAGTAGAAATGTCCATTTTTAATTCATTATAGTCATGGAATTGAAAAATAAATTGATGCCAATGCCACAATCAACTTCAAATTAAACAAATATAATTTATCATGTGATTAAAGCCAAGTATTTAGGCATTGAGTACTAGCACATATGTCCATCATCACAAGGGTCCACTTACAGAATGAAGATTTCCAATTTCATTGAATCAAGGCATAGAAATCTTCAAATAAAGTTGCTCTAGATTATACTAGTAGCTAGTACCACTACTATATATCAATTGGACATTAAAAAATACCACCATCACAAGAGTAGTCTAGAAACAGAATATATATCAACCAAACAAATTAACAATATTGATAACTACACATATTGACAAGAGATAATAAACCAAAGTTCTAGTAGTCACACCCTAACTTATATACAAAATTTCAAATTTTTGTAAAAAAAAAGGCCTCTTGAATAATCAAACATACCCAATTAAAATCACCATAATTCAAAGATTTCTACGACTTAATACTTTTTTTACATTTAGTTTTGTTAAAATTTAATTTAATTTTCTTAATTTTAAAGACAATTTTAGTATTACCAAGTACCAACTTATAATAGTTTACTACTTCATTCATACGAGAGTCTTTTTTTTTTTTAATTCAAGATACCGAATTTGGGGTGAAGAATATTACCCAAGAGGCCTTTTTTAATTATTTTTCTACATAATTTCCAAAAAAAATCAAACTAAAACAAAAGCACTACCGAAAGCCACCACAAGGGGTGGAAGAAGTAGTGGTGGCGCAACCGCTTACCATTTCCATCATCGGAGTGGGACCCACCAACAGAGTACCTTACATAACACTTGGCCAAATACATATCCCCTGACCCCACATCTCCACAATCTGTTTTCAGCCGTCCGATCGCTTCCGACAGGCAGTCCTGGCACTCGCTCGCACTCAAATCCTGTACGCACTGCGCTACACCATAAACCCCCGCAGACGACGCCACCCTGTAAGGCTTAAACGACCCGTCGTTCCCTCCTAAGTAACCCAACACCGCATCTCTTTTGGTCAACGCGTCGGAGTCAAACCCCACACTGGGCCCACATTTCTTGATGACCACCGTCTTGTCCTCCACGCCCAGGAAAGTCACATTATCGTACTTCACGAAGCAGCCCTCCAGCTGCAACGCGCCGCCGCAGGAGTCGAGGCAGAGGGAGCCGAGTTGGGAGACGGCGCGTTGGACGCAGCGGGAGCAGTCGGAGAGGGAGAGGTCGCCTCTGCATTGGAAGAGACCGGAGACGGTGTCGGAGGAGGAGGTTTGGGATTGGACGGTGAAGTTGTTGTAGGTGGAGAAGGTGGCGGAGTTGACTAAAGAGGTGAGGAGAGAGTTGACGTTGGATTCGTATGGAGAGCCAGGGGTGAATTTTTGTTGGGAGCAGCCGCCGAAGACGAAGGTCTCGGTGGCGGAGGAGGCCGGTGAAGGGAGGAGGAAGAGGAGGAGGGTTGTGATTACAGGTATGGACGTTAGCGGAAGCAACTTGTTAGACATTTTTTGTGGCTTTTGCAGTGTGTGTGTGTGTGTGTGTGAGAGAGAGAGAGAGAGAGAGATTGGTGATTTTGTTGAAGGAGAAAGAGGAGAGGAGGGAGAGAGTAGTTGTTGTTGCTTTGAGAGGAATTTACGTAAGAAGGAGATGGACAACTTCGCATAATAATATTTTGCAGAAAATGATTGTTGCGCTCTTTTGTTTGCCTCAGTCTCTTCTCATTTTACCTACTAACTTATTAATTAATTAGTTAATTAACTAAAGTTATTTTATTTATTTTTTTAGAATTGAACTTTCGACCAATTAATACTAAAATTAATCCAATATCAATGACTTACAGATCTTTTAATAATTAATCTAAGACCATCTATTAGTAATTAATCTAAGACCTCATTTTTCAAGTCACTTAAATAAGAGCAATTATTGACATGAAGAAAAATTATTAAAGCTTAATTGGTTGTTTACCATTTAAAAAAATAAAAAATACTTTGTCAAATTCTATTTTTACATGTGTTGTTTTTAGATAATGCACAAGATAAATAAAATTAATCTATAAAGTTTTTGAAAAAATCATTTGAGGACATAAGAATATTTGAAAAGAAATGTTTAAGAGGGCAGTAATTAATCAACGTATAGGTAAATTATAAGGTGCCAAAGTCAATTATAAAGTCAGGGAACAAGTAATAGTTGACCACATCAGCACCAAAGGGTGGTCCAAATTAAAACCACCTACAAGTAGACTAGTTTATTTTGTATATATGTACTGTGTCTAAGCCTTCCAGAATCATTTGTAGTCAGTAACTACTGTCTTTATACCATAGAATATATCCAATTCAATATTCCTTCTATTTCCTCTTATTTACGTAATGTGAGTAATAAGCACATACGCAATTTTTTTAATGAGAGAAAGTGAGCAACTAGGAGAGTTCATTTTTGTATTTAAAATTTGTTGTTATGGGATTTGAATATAAAATCTAATTTACAAGATTTTTTATTTACTTATTAATTAGACTATTTTTCATAAACAGCAACCAGTAGATTATAATATTACTTGTTTAGTATTTTTGTAATATTTTTTGATTCGATTCCTTTACTTTTGAATAAAAACAATTACCCCAAAAGTACTCAAACTCAGTTAAATTAACCTCAAATCAATATGCAATGAATCTTATGTACTTGGATTTTCAGGGCATTCATCTCCCTAATTTTATTAATAATAATATTCGGTCAACTACTGTAGATTTGAACTAGCCCAACTAAGTTGAATCTATAGGGGTGCCATACTGGATCCTTTTTCTCGATATGTAAAATCTACCTATTGTTAACACGCTAATCACTAGTTAATGCCTTGTTCGTCAATTTTTTTTAATTTAATTGTCAAATTGAGCTGTGTTAGGGGGAAAAATCCGATAGACAAATACATATATGCAATATGAATTTGATTTGGTTTTTAATTAAGCATATGTATCTCGTGGATTACGAAATAATTGAAAATGATAAACTAGCTAGCTGGTTTTAAGTAATGCAATTACATTAATGGGCTTTCTTTTTTTTAATTAATATATAATATCGTATTTCAACAGGTTCATCATGTTGTAAAATTTTAAAACATTCTACTTCTTTCTTTATTTTTTACTATATAATTTATTCAAGTTACCTCAACAAATCTATTAAATTTAGGATCTACAATCTCAATTAATGATCTTATACTTGTAGTTTTCAACTAGGATGACTTAAAGCGACTGTTAATTAAATTAATACACAATTGTTGACCCATAAAAGGAAGTATAATTCAATGTGACCTACCAAACGAAAATGACAGTAACTCTTTGCACTAATAATTGGATGTAAAAAACAAACTAGTATCTGGAATTAAATAAAACAATTCATAATTAATATCTTAAGTATAATACTTATTTGTTTTTTTGGTCAAATTAAAGAATAGTTGTTAAGGAGCGTACTTGGCTAAAACGAACTGATGTGATATGTGGGTAAAATAAATAGATGCAATTCATTATAATTTTTACAATAAAAAATAGATGCAATTCATTATAATTCTTATACTATAAAAAAATAAGGGGTTGCTCAGTTGAAATTTTTTTTTTTTTTAAAAAAAATTAAAAAATAAGGATGAAAAATGAAAAATTTGTTCAAAAAAACTTTTGATTAGTAAACGTATTTTTAAATATTTTCAATTTTAAAAAAATAGAAACAAAACAGTAACCTGTCTTTTAAACTAAATATAGCCTAAGCCACCATATCAGAATTAAAACATTAACAATTTTTTTCTTTTTTAACAAGCATTTTTTTTTATATTTAAACATATAGTTCAATTGATAAACTAGTACGCTAATTCCACTAACATGTGTTGATAATTCATTTATAAAGTATTTATGCATTCGCAGGAAAAAAATTACCCTTTATAATGGTCTAGAGGAAAATGTGACCGGCCTTAACTTAGGCCTTCTGTTCTAAGCCATTGTCGTCTATCCGAAGCAAAATGGGGGACCATTGTTGGTTACAACTGTAAAAATAAGTGCTTTTTGAAACCCTGCAGCAAGGCAAAATTTAAACTCCCTTTTCCATAAAGATATGCGACATTCAATCTAAGACAACTCTCTTAAAACCATGAATTGGGGCAACATTTTGTCCAATCTTATTTGTTGTTTCTAACGTTTTCTTTCATCTAATTCTGTTGACTTCAAATCAAATTTTCTTTCACAAAAGTTGATTTCAATTCATTGAGTTGTTAAATGGTCACTCCTTATATTATTTAAAAAGCTAATGTTTATTGTAATGTTTTTGCCACAAAATTGAATCACTCATGCATTTAAAAGTTACAATGTCGCATGTAATGTCGGATGAAATCTTCGTGCACGATAATTACATAAGAACTACTGATTTTGTTCCTCTCGGCTTTGTCCATATATTTGGAGCATATAGACATGACTTGATTTCACTATTATTGTAACATTGATGCAAGCCCTCGGAAAATAGCCTTATCTCTTCATTGCAATTTCTCATATTATGTCTTGTAGATCACGGGTCGATTTGTGAAGTTTCCCATTCGGAGCTCTCACTGAAACTTCCTTGTGTAAACTTAAAGAGCAAGTCATTATCTATTTCAGATGGCAACCGAATGATTTTGACATGAGTGTGCTACTAGTATTGTTTGTAATTTCAATATATATATATATATATATATATATATATGTTTGATATGTAAAAAGCTAAGTATATAATATAAAACTACGCAAGTGCTCGTAACCAGCAGGGTTTTGGAAATTTATTTATACATCAAAAAATTACATAATAATGGGCTTGTAACTCATTTTATTGGAGTCAATTCTAATGCCAAATGATCATGAATTTGATTCTTAGTGGAGATAAAGAAAATGACTTATAAAAAAAATTATATAATATATGACAGCAGGCAAAATTATAGAGTGATATTGATATCATTGTATCATCTATTTAAACTTTAATTTGTGAGATTATGGCCTGCAACTCAATTAGTAGTCTAACTATAAAAAAAAAACCTCAGTAATCATATCTTCACTGTATTTGTTAAATAAAATATGATAAATAGTTAAATTATTAGAGAATTGAGTAGATAATTATTGCTGGAATGAGGAGTTTATTGTTAATAAATATAAGAATTCTTTAATCTAATATATGTGTGTATATAAACAAATAAACAAGTTTAATCAACATGTTGAATCACTTATCAATATATCTTTCAAGGACACCTTACATGTAATGGTTGAATTTAGGAAAAAATATTCATTTTACAAAAAGTGATTACGTATCTCGAGAATTAGAAGATTAAGAGCTTCTCTTATTTTAACAAGTATTTTTTCTATGATTTGAACTATTAATCTCTTGAAAATAATTCTTTTACGAGAAAATTAATTTAATAAGTCTATGCCAACAAAAGGAGACAATCATTGGGACAGTGAATATCTCAGATGAACTAATTTGAAAATGATTATAGATCAAGAAAAGACAAGATCATAGGGAGGGAATTATAAAAGCAAAAGATATATGTTATCTGTTATGTTATCGTCGGTATCTACCATATACATTATAGTTTACTTTTGTTAATGTATTGTTTCATTCATACCAACGGCTCGGAGACCCGACATCCCTGAATGGTCTCTGTTTTATGTTAATAATTTTCTAAAGTTAAAAAGCAAAAGATGTCGCACTATCTTAATTAATTTACATTATTTTTGTCCGCAAAATAATACAGACTGCCTTTTTCTGAAAATATAAGGGGTTTTTTTGTTAAGAAAATTTTTCATTGTTTTCTAGAAAACAAAAATAGAAAAATAAAAAATTTGTTCATAAAAACTAGAATTTTTCATTGTTTTCTATTTTATTTCAAAAAATAGAAATAAGATAGAGAATATAAAATAGAAAATAGAAAACAAAAAATTATTTTCTCAACTAAATATAGTCTAAATTTCTCTACACCTTTTAAGAAATACATAAAATGCTCGATTTTCATTGAAAATATTGATCTTGGCCTCCGTTAAAATTTTGTTAATTATGTGTCATTAAGTGTTGATATGTCTATATAAAAGTCCATATGACATGCCACATGAACTTAATCAAATGTTTTTATTGACGTAGCATGACAGTCATGTTACGTGGACTTTAACAGCATCACGTCAGCACTTAATGACATATAGTTAACGAATGCTAAAATTGATATTTTGAGTAAAGGTCGAGTGTGTCAACACTTAATGGTTCATAGTTAATAGATGCCAAAATAGATATTATGAGTAAAAGTCGAGCATTGTCTATTCACCCGACTGAGGTATATTGTTTACTCTAGGTTCTACGGGTTTGTACAATTTTATTCTTGAAAAGACATCTCACTGGTTAAACAGAAAAGATTGTTAACAGCGACACTTCGTCTCAACTTTAGACGGAACATTTCATATCAATATGATTACATTTTACCGCAGCTAGAACTTAGAACATTGCACTTCCAACTAAGGAGAACACAAATAGTTGACTCCATACTATGCCTACAAATAATTAATTAATAAATGAGTTCAGAAATGGACGTGAAGAAATTGACCGAAGACCTCGAAGAAAACAAGGACCAGCTATATGTACGTTAACATCTCTCGCACACAATTCATGATTGAGAAGTCGGAGAAGCATGTTGTGGAGAAGCAAGAAATAGTGGTTCCATCGAAGAAATAATAAAGCGAAAGACATGGAAATAAGTGAAAGGAAGGTCACATTCAATAATTAATGGACCAATTCGAAAATTGATTTAAATTGTGTGCCCCGCCCCCCGCCCCCCCAAAAGGTGATGAGAGTTTTGTCCTTGCCAACTCTCAATTTGGGATTTTGGCATTAACGTCCGACCAAATAGTTGTCATTTTTCTCTCAAGATAAGGTTTTCCACGAGCACCATAGAGCTCCATGCTTCCTCAATTAGGCCTATAAACCTTTGTTTCGGTGTTGGATCGTGTAATGTCTGGTCTCTATAGCTGGCCATCCTATAGCTAATTGTGCATCTCATTTATTGGTTTGTTTGTCCATCACATCGACCATATATTATGAATGGCTTCCTCTACTTGCAAATAAAATGCTGAATTATTTATGATTCAATTATGCAATTTTTGCTGTTGATGGAAAAATAATAATTTCAAACAAGGAAAAAATGTAAAATTTTCATATTCTAAGCTTATTATCTTATAAAACTGAATATATTTTGTTAAGATCAAGGGACCAAACACATTAATAATTTTCACAGCAACAAGAAGTAGAAAATAATTGAAACAGAGTAACGTACATCAAACATATGCATAGTATTTACATTGTTCAACTTTTAAATTTATACCGACAAGCAAAACGCTTTGTAGTATTTGTTTTCAATAGATTGAATAGATTTAACGAATTGTATATCGAAAAATAGAAAGAGTAACATTTTAGGAATAAACTTGATACATTATATATATTCTACCTAAAACAAACATCCAAAAGTTGAAAAAATCATCTATTTTTTAAACAATAATTGAAACGAACATAATCTCCATACATTATTTTAAAAATGTCCCGTTGTATAATTTCTGTAGACGTTGCAGTGGGACAAATGAGAAAGAGATCTTGAGATATCAAGGTCTTTGGGTCCGAGTTGGAGAAAAGACCAATTAGCTGCTGATTCGGAAACCCTTCCTACCATAGAAACTAATTTGATTTGGGTTCGAGTGAGAAAACACCAATCTAACCAATGATAGGCAAATGACAAAAAACTTGTCATGACTCATAGTTGGGCCCGTGACCGGCGTACGAGGTGGACCGTCTGTGAGAGTTCGATCCATCCCGCACAAGCCTCTGTGATAAGATATACTACCCGACTTATCCAAATATTTATTTAAAATATCTATAAAAACGTTTATAAATGAAATAAAATCATATATATATATATATATATATATATATTAAAATATCAGTAAAAATATAAAATCATCAGAGTAAACCCCAAAATACAAAAGTGTAGCCCAATACCCCAACAGTAGTCAAATGTAGAGTTCTATGAAATAGCAAAGTAGAGTTCCGAATAAGGGCACTCACAATAGCCAAAGCGTCTCACTAGGTCTGAGAGGAGGATTAGATACTGAACGTCCAAAATGTCACATGTGAACAAAGGTTAACATAGACAATAGAAGAAAAAGGGGTAAGAATCCCTAGTGAGGAAACAATACGTCAAACCGTCTCGTACGTGCCTCACAAATACTAGTTTGAAAACCACCTTTCGAAATATCGCACACGTATATATTTACCATATAGTATACACACTATATAAATAGTATATTTTCTGAAATTCGTTTTACCAAAACGTTCGCATCCATATCATATAACATGCATTCAAACAATATATACGTATATTTAAGGATTCATAGTACGTGACCAGTATCAATATCCATATAGCAGTGTGGACTCTGCCACCTGACTGCTCAATAAACGCGTGTATCTGGCCGGATACACGTTCATCTCATTACCCCGATAACTAAAGCATTGACAAAGCATTGATATACCAAATGCTACGTACCCTATAGCCGAGTGTCCACATATTTTGTGTGATAAATACGTAGTATTTCACATACAATCATGCAATATCTTTTCCTTTATTCCATTATTTACAAAATGCTCTTGTATATATATGTCCATATATACTTTATTTTCCATATCAAAACGTTGGCTAATAATAATCACATATCCATATTATTAATTAACCCAATAATTATTAGTCTATATTTCATGTCAAACCCGACGTATCAAAAACAACATATACTCAATTTTGAAAGACACAGTCTATGTGTCTGAAGCTGCTATTTCACTCACCTAGTATTCAAAGCCGTTGATCCAGTCAAATATCGCTCGCGGGTGGCTGCTCTTGCTGGCAGGCACACTAAACTGTACATATACAGACATAACAAATATCAATATGTGGTAATGTGGCGGTACCGATGCATGTATGTGAATGCAGATTCTGACCCTCAAGTCACTGAACATATACGTTGTGAGTGAATCCATCATTCTCGACCCAAAATATACCATATACGTAAAATTACAGTCTGGTCCCGGACTAGTGTAAAATTACGTTTGTCCCCGAGACTCGACAAATTATAATACAGTCTCTGATGACTGTTGGGGTTACTGACTGGACATCCATAAGTCAGAATTCTCAAATTCTAGCTCAAACTCTCAGAAATCAAGAATTAGCATAATTCCTCAAAATTACAAAAACAATCTCAAGTTTTCTAAAATTATAATTCTATACCTCAACCTTTCAAAATTTCAAATCTAGACTCTAAAGTTCAGAATTTACAAATCTAGGCCAAACTTTTCAGAATTTACAAAACTATATAAACCCTAGTTTTATTCTAAAAAATATCTAACTTCCGATTCAACCGATGAATCTCCAAACCAATAATGAATTCTGACTCTAATCGACCTCCTGAACACAAATCTAACCTCAGATTCAACAGAAAAATTTCATGCTCAAATTATCAAAATCTGAACCAATAGGTTCACCAAGAACTCATCAAATCACTCGATTCAAAGCTTGAATCAAGTTCATACAAGTTCCCTCTAACCTATTCTAACATTCTCTAACATCCATTCATCACAAATCATCCGAAAATTGAAACTCATTTCAAATTCAGACAAAATGCATTTTCATAAATCAATGCATGAAAATGAGTTATAAATGAAGAAAGGATGTTGATCTTACCTTAGAAATGGATCAGGAATGCTGGTGAGCCAAGATGAGAGCGTTTCAGAGCGATTTGGAGAGATTGTGAGTGACAAATGATGAAAAACGTCGAGTTACGGACGTTTTAAGAGTTGCAAATCAAAACGCACCATTTCAACATTTTCAAAGGCAACGTACGTCGTACTCAATGACAACGTACGTTGTGATGACAATTTCAAAGACAGTGTACGTTGTGATTGCGCACAACGTACGTTATACCTCACAAAGTACGTCGTGAAGCATCCACTAGCCTCGGATTCGAAGAAACACAACTCAACGTACGTCTTACCATGACAGCGTAAGTTGATCATCCTCGTATCTCAGATAACGTACGCCGTATCTCTACAACGTACGCCTACGTCATACTATTTTCCAGATAACGTACGTCTTCCTCACTCGACAACGTACGTCATACACACGTTACTCACTCTCAAATCACATACTCGACATATCACATTTTCCAACGCACATCGGACCTCCCTCGAGATTCAATGACACCTAATCCCTAGAAATTCGTCCGATTATTTTCAAGATGAAATCGGACCTAGCCAGGAAGCTACAGTATTCTTGATAGAAATGAGCGGAATATTACAAAACTCATCGGCGTATACATATTGTGGGGGACGATAAATCAAAGCCAATAATAAATATGCCCTTTTTTTCATGCATGATAATACAACCTTCTTGATAGAAATGAGAGGTATACAAAGTTTTAAATATAAAATATAGCCACTAAATGGAAAAATAAATTAAGTAATATTTATCGATCCTGAACAAAAATTTTAGACCTGAACTTGCAAGTACTAGCTTCTATCTATTTCAAGAACCTTTATAAGATCCAATAATTCTTTATTATTATTCGATCGAGTACTATTTTCATTTGAAAACTCCATTTTGCTTATGTACAACAAATAGGACAGTTTTTTTAATGGTTTTTATTTAAAGTATATGTGTTACTCGCATTTAATGTGCAAAACACGTTGTGCAAATAAGAGAGGTCACTGTTACAAGAACTAAAGTAAATATTGGGTCTTTAACTCAGGCGTTATGGTTGGTAAAAAGACACAACGGGCTGAAAATACAAAAAATTTGACAAGAGTGAAATAACTACTAAACTGTGAGGAACTTTTACTTCGAAGAGCTTTTATAAGGAAAAAAGTTTGAAGAGATTAGTTTGAAGTAATAAGCATCATCTCGAGGTCTAGAAGCTGATGATTGGCCTCAATGATGAGGAAAGTCATAGGTATTTTGGCAGGTGCCAGCAAAACATGGAAGTTATCAATAGAAGACTGGCAGTTGCTAGGAGAGCGTGGAGTTATTGCAGAACGTAGAAGAGTGAGAATACGGAGATAAGGAGAAATATTAAGAACACTCTCTGTAGATACACTTTTTCATTGATTACTTTTTTAATTTTTTCTCATTAATTCTTCATGGACACACTCTTTCGTTAGTCATTTTTTTAATTCTTTTTCACTATTTTTTATTTTTCTCTCTCATTTTCTATTACTTAATAAATGTTTTGTTTTTCTCTCTCCTTTTCAGATGTACTACCTTCTCTCTTAGTAAAAAAAAAAAAGAAGAGATTGGAGAGAGAAAAAAAATTGTAATTAATGAAAGAGGGTGTATCCATGGAGAATGTTCATAAAAAGTGTTGCTAGTATTCCTGGAGAATTGAAATTGAACATAGATAACCACAAGACATGACAACATCTTTTTGACGGTTATTTTGTTGCAATATAAAACGAAAAGAGGCAACAGAAGCAAGGACTGCACACCAAATGCTCAGATTTATCATTTATCTTTTTACCTTTGTTATCTTTCATTTCCAGCACTTGAACGTAGCATTTAGTGTTATTTGTAATCAAAACTCGGATTCCTAATGTTTCCGTTTGATCACATGCTTCGAGTGTAAACTTATGAATTTAGCCTTGTATTCTTGATTATTTCGTTTAATAACAACGTCAAGTTTTATTGTCCGAAATAGTCTTCATTTACTTACTTTCATTACTATTATTATTATCTTAAAGTTTTAAACTGTTAGATATCACCGAACTACTAAATAATTTAAACAAGTCTTCCTTTTGGCTACTTAGTGGACCTCGAGTGGGATTAGTAGAATGCGAGCAATATGCAAACGGTATAATATTAGTTAAATATATTATAATTTCAAAGAAGCATGTTATTTTCTTTATTTTTTCATTAAATAATCTCTTCAATTTAACAAATATCAAAAAACTGAATTGTAATTTCAGCCATTAACAAAAAGAAAAAAGATGTGAAGTTTTTTTTACTAGTGATTGGCCTAGTACAATTAGTTTTTTTTTTTGGTTTGTCATTTGGGCTAGTACATCCTGAACTATGCAAAGGAAAAATAATTGAATCAAACAGTGCAGTATTAACTAAAACATTTACATTTTTCATTTTCAAGTTTGACAAGACATGCCTTTCTATTAAAGCCCGATCCCGACGGATGCCGTTGCCTTCTCCATTAGGGATTACCACCTTAGTGAAACTAAACTATCTTAACTAAAATTTTAAGCAGATGCAATCATTATTATCACCAATAAAGTGGAAATTAACATCAAGTAGTCATCCTTAGTTAGCAATATGTGATGTTGTCATTTGACTCATTTAATGACCAATTAAATTATCACACTACGCGTAACACGTAGATAGAGAATAAATTAGATCATATCACATTTCTTGCCTTCTTGGCTTGTGGAGCTGAATAATAAACATAGAACGATTCCTTTTAAAGCAACGCTTCAAGCGTGGAGCCATTGCCCTTTTTATATTTTTTATAGTAAAAATATAAACGTGAAAAGAGCAATCGTTCAGCAATGGTTTATCAGTTTCAAACAAGTCCAATTTTAGCAAGTTCATGTTCATTTTACTTCTCTAAATAGGAATGATTTGATTTTGTTGACTCTTTATAAGAACAACCTAGAAACATATATATTTACAAATTAATTAACGACCATATATGCTAATTTAAGGGGTTTTTCGTCATCACCAAGCTCAAATCACTTTGCAGAAGTTTTAAACATTTCTTGAGTTCTTCCAACTAAGATCCACTAGCAATTGATGGTGGAGTGTTTTGCGAAATTTTGAAATCATTTCGTACAAATGATTTAGTTGGGGATCCATAACCTATATATACAAGAAACACAAGAATATTCCCAGGATTTTCTTTCCATCAAAAAATATTTTACTATATCCTTTTAACCCATTGATGTATGTCATTAACTTAATTAATTATACTTAATATAGTTGAACCATTTTTATATGACAGATTAATCTAACACTCTATTATTAGAGAAAATAAGTTTCAAGAAAAAAATTTCATTAATTCTCTTCTATAGGTTACTTTAAAAAAATAAAAAAAATGGCTAAAGAAAATTTCAAACGTTTTTGTTAAAAACTCAACAAAAAAATTCAAAAATTATCATTATATATCGTTTATTAGTTACATGGAAGAAAATGTCTTTAAAAGCTCTTGATCATGCTGAGTCGGTACTATGTATATTATAATAATCGTATAATTTCTCCCTTAACACGAGTTAAGTTTCGAAGACTTGACATAGATTGATATGAGTTGATGTAATACTAATACAGACATGGATCAATTACGATTCATGTTAAAAGTCTCAATCCAACAGAAAGTTTTAGAAAACTCCAAATAAAGATATCAATCAGATTTCAATGTTAAAAGTATGCTCCAACCGAAAGTCTCAAGCTACTTGTGTATGTATTTAATCTTTTTTTCCCCAGTTTTGCCATGGTATTTAAAATTCAGCGTGACGGTATCCAATCATACACAGACAAAAATAATTAACATGCAATTAACTAGATAGTTCAAGATCCTCCCTCAATATGCTCAATATGCGCGACGGAAGAGTTGTTTGGATATATAATAAACAACTTTTTCACTAGTCGCCACAAATCACAATCACACAAGTGATGGAAACGTGATATGTCTCTGCAACCAAAGAGCCAACAAAATCGGTCTCTTTAAAGATTGAATACAGTGTACAACGGAGAAGAACTCATTCTTCAAACCATCAAGGCCAATGACACACACACACCAAGAAGGGAGAGAGTTTTATATTTTGTGTGTAGTGACTAATTAGCCAACCCTAATTAGGATTTTAGTGCACCTATTTATATTGTTGTTATAGGGATTTTCTTACAACATATATAGAGATGAAAATAACACATTTGTAACAAAATAAATTGTCAAATCTTACAAATGTCATCTTAAATTTCCAACTATCAAAAAAGAAAAAAAAAACAACACATCTTAAAAATAGCATTTTTGTGAGAAATTGAGATATTTTTGTGAGAATTGAGATATTATCGCTAGAAATTAATTTTTTTGCTAAAAAATAACTTCCAGCGAGAAATCGAGTTTTTTTTTTCTAAAAAACTTATTATTAAAAATATCTTATTTTTCCAAAATATGTACAATAGTGTACACAAGTGTACAAAAAGGAGTTCACAATTTTTTTTATAAAAAGTTGATTTAATGAATTTTCGGTTGATGGTGCACAAATCTATAATATATATATTTTTTAAATTAAGTTGATTTATTGATGTATATAGGTATTTGATGTACATGATATTTACAAATTTTAATTTGTTTAATGGTAATCAATTTGGTGTACAGAAGTGTATGTGTACAAAGGTGTACAAAAGTGTTCAAAAGTCTACAAATGTGTATGCAACGTGAAGTTTAGGTGTCCGCTGCCGCCAACACCAGGTCAATCTTTGAATTAAATCCCAGTAATTATAGAACTTTAGGGACTAATCTATCAATTTTATCAAACCTAAGGGACTAAAAGACAATTTTGCAACCCACACCAAATCTGAGTTCTTCTTCTTTTTCTTTTTCTTTTTCTTCTTCTCCTCCTCCTCCTCCTCCTCCTCCTCCTTCTCCTTCTTCTTCTTCTTCTCCTTCTTCTCCTTCTTCTTCTTCTTCTCCTTCTTCTTCTTCTTCTTCTTCTTCTTCTTCTCCTCCTCCTTCTTCTTCTTCTTCTTCTTCTTCTTCTTCTTCTTCTTCTTCTTCTTCTTCTTCTTCTTCTTCTTCTTCTTCTTCTCCTTCTTCTTGTCCTTCTTCTCCTTCTTTTTCTCCGTCTTCTTCTTCTCCTTCTTCTTCTTCTTCTTCTTCTTCTCCTTCTTCTTCTCCTTCTTCTTCTCCTCCTTCTTCTCCTCCTTCTTCTTCTCCTCCTTCTTCTCCTCCTTCTTCTTCTCCTTCTTCTTCTTCTCCTTCTTCTTCTTCTCCTTCTTCTTCTTCTCCTTCTTCTTCTTCTCCTTCTTCTTCTTCTTCCCGTAGCTAAGGTTTGAAAACCCCTAGCCGCCGCCACCTCTCTCCATTCGATTTCAAAGGCAATAAAGGAGAGCGGTGGAGATAGAAAGCGATGGAAGTGAGCTGTGGAGATCAAAGCGAGAGAG
>CAODLS011502050.1:0-10381 GCA_948243855.1 Flueggea neowawraea
TCATGGATTGGATGATGGAAAAAGTTGTTATCCTACACTGTCCGACCTACAAGGATACATGACAACAAAAGAAGGCCGGTCTCCCCTATGGTTCGATCCTTACAGATATATTTGAGCGATTTGAGGTTGATCTTTCAAACCTAAAGGGAACTCCTATCACTAGGAACCAAGCGGTACATGAAGGTATGTTGAGGAGTATGAAGTTATATCGCAACCTTAACCGTGGTTGGATCTTCTATCCATATTTGAGAGATGGTGATACTCTTGCCGATTCTCGTGATCCGTTCCCCACTCGTGAGGAACAAGTCTTTCGGCGAGAGGGTACAGGTGCTACTGTTACGGAGGATCCTAGTCATCCTAGGCCTAGAGGTGGACGTCGAGAGAGAGGTGCTCCTGAGGTGGCTCACGAGATGGATTCTTCCTCGATTCTTGAGATTCGTGGAGAGATGAGGGAGATGATGGCTGATATTACTTCCTTGAGAAGTGATGTTCATGCTATTAAGCCTACGTTGGAGTCTATGCGAGCTAAGTTACGAGCCATTCGATCACTCTTAGAGAGCTACACTAGTCCTTCACATCCTACCGTTCCTTTTACACCTCCTACCACCAGGATTGACTTAGAGCGTCTTCTTTCAAAAGACATTCCTTCTACGAGTCGAGGTCCCGAGCAGGATGTGACTTTCTCTATTGAGGATTTTGGTCTTGACCCTTAGATGTTCGCTTCATACATGATCATTATCGAGAACGGGATAGACATTTCATCCATTTTGCATTCATTACTTGTATCTTATGGATGATTTGTATTTCTGACTTTTTGTTATATATATTGATGGTTTATATTTATATGTTTCGAATTTTTTGATCGATGACAAAAAGGGGGAGAAGAATGCTATGTTAAAATTGAGCTTAAAAACAAACTGAACAATCTGGTTAAAATTGATATTTGAATAAAAAGGAATCGATCTTAAAATAATGCACAATCTTAGGGAGAGTTAGTAAAATCGAAAATTAGCATACTTATTGATGTTGATGAGCTAACCAAATGAGCAAAGCTAAAAACCTTGATTCGATCTTCAAATTCTTATGCATTTATTTAGCGGGAGTTAAGTGTTTTGTCATCATCAAAAAGGGGGAGATTGTTCGATCAAGTGTGGTCAACATTGAGATTTCTCTAAAGTTTTGATGATGAGCAAACTGTAGAATTTGATCTGAGAAAGATTCACGTACGTCAATCTAAAGTCACGTACGTGTGTAAATGTCACGTACGTAAATGAAGCTTCAAGTACGTGAGTTCAATCGTGAGCTGAAACAGAAGCTACTGGAAGTTAAAAGAAGTGATCACACGTACGTAAGAAAAGGTTCACGTACGTCACATAATGACACGTACGTGAAAGGTATCCAAAATACGTGAAGTATGATCATAATTAAAGTGGGAAAATTGAAGTCTTGAATCAACTGAAGGCATGAAGCCATACGTACGTGTGACATTAGAAGACACGTACATCAGACATACAAAACAAGACAAAGATTTTCGTTCAGTGGATGTTTGTTTGAACTTCACGTGGATCGAGACAAACAGACGAAGCAACGGTCAAGAGTTGATCCTTCACGTACGCAAGCTTAACAATTCACGTACGTCACATTGAACTAAAGTACGTGAGATACTCCAAACTGAAAACAAAAGCTACTGGATGGTTCAGACATAGAAGTCACGTACGTCAGACATTATTGTTGAGTCGATAATCACACTAGAAGGGGGGTTGAATAGTGTGATATTAGAAGCTTTGAATTTTCTTCGAGAATAATTGCGGTAAATGAAAGAACACCAAGAACTTATAGTGGTTCGGCCAACTCGATGCCTACATCCATTACCTAAGTATCACCACTTAGGATTTCCACTATCAATCTTCACAAAGATTACAACTTCCCTTTCGAGCGAAGTGAGAACTCTTACAAGTTTCTTGATTCCGGTTCAAGAACAAAAACCAACCTAGGAATCAACCATTGATCCCTCAAGTACGTGTGTTCACTTCTTTTTAGTTCCAGTAGCTTCTGTTTCAGCTCACGGTAGAACTTACGTACTTGAGGCTTCACTGACGTACGTGACATTAACACATACGTGACTTTGTATTGACGTACGTGAATCTTACTTCAGATCAAGTTCTGCAGTTTGTTCATCATCAAAACTTTAGAGAAATCTCAATGTTGACCACCCTTGGTCCAACAGGTTGTGAACCTATGGAAAATAATATTGTAATGGCCTTAGATGTTTGAGCTGTAATAAACCTTAATGGCTTTATAGGTATGAGTCGTAATCAACATTGTTGGCTTTAGAGGTATGAGCCGTAATCAACCTTGTTGGCCTTAGAGGTATGAGTCGTAATCAACCTTGTTGGCTTTAGAGGTTTGAATCGCAATAAACCTTGGTATAAGGCTTTATTGGATTGAGTCGTAATCAATCTCTGATATAGTGAAAAGCCTAAGTGAGACTTAAGTAGTGGACGTAGGCATGGTTGGCCGAACCACTATAAAAATTTTGATGTTATTTTTCTTGCCTCACTCCAACTCACTTCCGCTCTCCAAACCTAACCAAGGCATCCCCGAAAAAATTCCCCAACAATGTCCAAACGTATTGAATAGATGGTATGGAAGGACATCATTTGTCGTTTCGGGTTGCAACGGGTTTTAGTTGCTGACCATGACAAATAATTTGATTGTGATGCTTTCAAGGGATTATGTGATCTACTACATATTCGTCTTAGCTTGGCATCAGTTTGTTATCCATAGGCAAATGGGCAAGCCAAAAGTTCCAATAGAACCATCCTCAATGGCCTCAAGGCAAAACTGGAAGGAGCCAAGGGAGCATAGGTGGAACAATTGCTAAGTGTCCTATAGGCATACAAAACAACAAGTCGAGTATCTACTGGAGAGACTCCATTCAACTTGGTGTATGGCATGAACACACTAATTCCATTAGAAATAGGCTTTGGATTAGCACGAATAGTAGATTTCACTCCGAAATATAAGCAGTCCAACTCTGATGCTCTTCGTGAAAACTTGGATCTCATTGATGAACAATGAGAGCAAGTTTGTATGAGACTTCTAGCCTATTATAGACGAGTTCCTAGTTACTACAATTCCTGAGTAAAGACCAGACAGATGGGTCAAGGTGACCTCGTCTTGCGAAAATCTACAATCACCAATGCATTAAGAGAAGATGGAAAGTTACGAGTTAATTGGGATGGTCCCTACAGGATTTCATCAATGTTGGGGCCAAACATTGTTACTCTAGAAATGTTAGGAGGAAAGAAAATGCCCAAGACGTGGAATACAAACCACTTGAAGCTATACTTCCCTTCGGATGTGTAAATACTTGTTAGTTGCATATGTCAAAATAAATAAATTACTTAAGCAAGTTGCTTAAGGAGTGGACGTAGTCTTTTGAGCCGAACCATTATAAATTCCTGTGTCGGTGTTCCTTTCTGCTTTCTCATTACTACATTTGCATCATGACATTAGCATTTTATAGATATTCATACATTTTGCATAAGCATTCAACGTTTGCACACAATGCCAAAAGGCAGGTCACAAAAAATAAACATGGAGTGGGTGACAAAACCTAGTGCCTAGAACTTGATAAAGGCTTAGGGACCACTACCATCGACTATGTACATTAACTAAAGTATTGACAAGTAGAAAACATTCTCTATAGGTCTCGTCTAAAAAAAACACACGATACAGACAATCCCTAAAACGTGTGACAAGTGAAACCCCAAGCGGTATTGTCATAAGCATACGCAATAATTTATTTGCTACAAATATGTGACAAGTGAAACCCCAAGCGGTATTGTCATACGATCATTTTTCTACTCCGCGAATCAACTACTGCTAAGACTCCATCACGAATCACTAGCCCAAGAGTAACTTGATTAAGTGATTAGGGAGCAATCAGTATGTACACAACTTTCATCAACAAGAGAATGATTCATGAGGAATTAAAGTCATGAAAACTACATCATTCACAAGAAAGGCAAAGTGAATATCCAAAAAGTTAATAACAAAAAAATATCCAACTACTAACAAATAGTGGAGCACTCATCACTAGTGGAATACTCATCACTAAGGTAAAAGATAGTAGAAATATAATACATAAAGCTATACTACTCATGCTACTCTATCTACAGGAATAAGTCCCTCATCCAAAAACGGCATAGATGCGCCAATTGTTGTGGACCATGTCCAAGCGCTATGCTCACCCACTGAGGTATTGTCTGTTCTGGGCTCATGGGTCCTCACGGTTTTGTCTAGAAAAAGGTGCCTCAGTGGTTTGAGAGAGAAAGGTGGTTATAAGCGACCCTTGGCCTCGACTTCTAAGCGATATTGGAGCATGACACTATAATAACCCCCAGTCGAGGCTAAGGGCTTGAGAACACAGCTTTAGCTCAATGACTTTTTGCTCGAGTTTCACACAGATTGTGTCAATTGTTGTTGCCTTGTAAAAAGAACAACAATAGTAAGAGAACAAGAACACTTGAGAATCGTGAACTTCATCTCGTAACCTGAAAGCACAAAACAAGATGAGGTCGGGTGGCTCCCCGAGGGAATCTTCGATGCTTAAGTTAGTATTGATTTCTGCAGAGTATCAGTATGAGTGTCTAGTAGAACGTACATTGGCAATTGGCCTCTGAAGATTATTTATAGGCGACGAGTTGATGAACGTCATTAACTTCTTATAACGTTTCCGTTACAATATTAAATGTATTTAGTGGGTTTCATTTCCTAAGTAACATCAATTACGCTCATCAATAAGAGAATGATTCGTGAGGAATTAAAGTCATGAAAAAATGCATCATCCACAAGAAAAGGCAAAGTGAATGTCCAAAAAGTTAATATCTAGAAAATATCCAACTACTAACAAATAGTGGAGCATTCATCACTAGTGGAGTACTCACCACTAAGGCAAAATATAGTAGAAATATAGTAAATAAAGATATACTACTCATGCTACTCTATCTGCAGGAATAAGTCCCTCATCCAAAGCATTGTGAGCTCTATCTGCATCAACTATGTCCTCGTCCAGATTGCCTAAAGCAAGTATCATATCGCCTATCAGAGGACACTTAGAACGAACACCATGAGGACCATAAAACTCTCATGGACCAGAAAGGTTCTCAAGATCATCACGAACAAGCTCATCCAGATACTACTCAACTGAAACTTCCTCTCGAGGATCATACTTGCACCAATCAGGATGGTCTTCCTCTTCCAACTCTGAAGGAAAAATAATCCAAGGAAATTCCTCTCCACTAATATCCTCCAACCATAGTCGAGCAGTGTAGAAACCCAACTTGTAAAAGCCAGTACCATAAACAGCTTTACAGTAAAAGCAATCTTTTGACTCGCGATATTCACAAACTACTTTCTTGATGGAAGATTTTTTGTTATCATCTTGAGCCTTCTTTAGAGATTAGAGCTCATCCACTAGCCGTTTGTTCTCAACCAACAAGGCATCATGAGCACAAGCTTTCTCTAAATGGTCAGGAGGGTTGGCTCTCTCCCAAAGGAGTTTGCCATTTTTCGTCTGCAAAGCATCAAAGTCAGCCACTAGTGAGGAAAAGGATGCCTTGAGCTCTTTCTTCTCTTTCTCCAAAATTTTGAACTTATTCTCTTTCTCTAAAGTCTCAACTGAAGATTTGAGTTGGGCATTAGCAAGTCTAAGGCCCTTAATTTCCCTTTTTCGCAGCTTCATGAGCTGTAATCCCCTCGTCTAATCGGCGTCGAGTGTTTCGGGCCATGGCAAAAGCAATGGTAGTCTGCTGAAGAGACTGCAATAAAAAAATTGTTGTTAAGTTTTTTTGAGAATAATATTAGAATAAGAAACATAAGAATACCAGGAAAGCAGAGGAAGTTACCCTCAAGGCACTCGTCTCGGCCAAATCAAAACATTCCTCTGAAGGGTGAAAAAGAGACTCCTAGTATTTACGCAAGATCGTGCTTAGAACTAGTCTAGGGGCTACACCACGCATGTCAACTGAATCAGTGTCCAAAACCCCAACACAGGCCACAAACTCAGCCCCCTGGAAGGACCTTCCTTCGTTATCATTCGATGGAGGAAGAGTGTCAGCAATTTTAGGTAAAGTGATAGAACGATGATGTTTCTCAGAGCGTAGGATCCTTTGACCTGGCCTCGTGGGCTTTGTGACAATGGTTTTTCCTTTTTCCTTGGAAAGCTTGGAGGGAGAAAGCTCTCCGATGGTGTGCAAGTTGGAGGGTTCTCCTATCTAGCGTTTATTAACTAGTAGAGCCTCCTTAAATGAGTTTGACTCTACACAAGAAAACAAAATTCAGGACAGAAGAAAGTAGTACAAGTTGAAATATAAAGGCATGATGAAAACAGTAAAAATGTAGCAAAGAGAAAGCATCCCCAATGTCATATTCTACATGAACAACATGGTTTTCAGAGAAGTCATCTAGTAAATCATCTAAAGGATTAGAGGACGCACTCATAATGTCATCAAATAAATTATCCTCAAGTGAAGGGAGCTCAGTTCTAAGCGAATGGGCAAAGTTGACATCGTTGAATGAGCAGGCAAAAGTATCAAGTGGCTGAACAATAGAACCACCACGTGAAGGTCCCTTTGGAGAGACTACAACGCAAGAAGCTGATATGTTTTTATCACGATTGTTCACTTCAACTTGGTGAGGAGTATGAATGGGATCATTCATAGGTAGAAGATTGGAGTCAATACTCCATCCTGCAGCTACAAGGTTTTGAGGTTCTAATAGTGAGGAAAGAGTAACCTCATTCCCGACGATCAGAGTGTCAATCTAGTCCACGAACATTTTTCTCAAGTCCTTCTTTGATAGTTTCGGCTCTTCGACTCTGTGATGGCACCATCCGAGAGGAGCATTCCAAGAAGAGGCAGGTGGATGGATTAGAAACCAAGGGTAACGAACTTGGATTTGGACTTGGGTAGATCATCTAAAAATATAGAGTGAAGAACAAAAGACTTTCAAAGGGTAATAGAGTCCAAGCCACCATAAGTATGGAAGAAGCAAAATAGCAGGTTGGACGAAGGCCCAATCCCATTTTGAATACAACGAACGTGGAAACCTATGAGATGAGCCTATCCTTTAGATTGGAGTTGAGCCGAAACAAGTTTATTTTCAGATATGAACTTCATAGCGAAAGGTGGAAGAGGAAAGCGAACTCTAAGTTCTAGCGAACTCACGAACATTGCGAATGCATCAGACGAAACATATGAAGGAGAAGGACAACTCAAATCAGTTAGTGAGATTCGTCATGTTGGAGGGAAGTCGTAGGTATTCTAGATTGAATCAACATCTAAATGAGGCATGGTGGACTTGTGATTAAAATCAAACATTTCCTCGGGATAAGTACGTAAAAAGACTCAACAACAAGCCATTAACAAAATTTATAAAGCACTGAATAGATGGATTAAAAATGGAGTATAAGAGTTTTACCCATTTTTCTCGATGATGATATGTTCTAGAGAGTAAGAAGTTGGAAAGGAATGGCCTAAAAAAAAATCATCAAACTTTTTTAAACAAAAGTGTTGAAGTATGGCAAAGTGAGAAATGGGGACATGGATGTTCGATCGTCTAGTAGAAACGACGAGTCGTATGAATTGGCCAAGCATACTGGCAAACGACAGGGCGAAGGACAGGGCGCGGTCGTCTGGCTGAGTTGAGAAATGTCCTGTCGTTTACTAGCAGTGAGCAATTTGTCGTTCAGCGTGTTTACTCAACGCAACTGAACCGCATCACACGGCGTCGTTTCATGCGAGCATCGAACGTTGCTGTTTCGCATAATCACCGAACGACGCAGTCTCAGGTGGGTCGACCATAAACCGAGCCAGGAACCACCTCAAACCGTTCGAGCCATGACCCGAACCACAAACAAATCGAGCCTTAAACCAGGAACCATTGGACCACTCAGACCACGAACCGGATCGCGGACCACTCGAGCCTTGAACCATCGTGCACCGTGAACCATCCGAACCAGACGTCACTGAACCATCGTGCACCGTGAAGCGGGAGTTACTGGAGACCGCTAACCATTCAAATCTCGAACCGTCGCAAGGTGTAACGATTTCCCTCCACCTATAAATCAGATTTTTCCCCTCAACTAATTTATTGTTCCTTGCATCTATATTGTATTGTGTGTGGATTGGATATTTGATTTTGTGTTGCTTCCGCATTGATTTTATGATTTGTGTTCAAAAGAACATGTATAAACTTTGTTGTTTGTTTTGATTTGAAAAAGATTTTCAACAAGGTTTTTAACTTAATCAAAATTCAATTCACCCCTATTAGATAGCCATCTTTGGGACCAACAAATGTAATCCAATTTTAAACCTAAAAGATGTGTCTGCCTTTAGTTAAAAATACGGGGACTAACCTACTAATATAAAAAACCTCAAGGACTTGGAAAATATTTTCCCAAAATTTAAATTTTGGATGCTTCTTCCTGTACTCTTTTGGACATTGGACTATATTCAACAGTGAAAGAACACATAGCCACTATTGAGTTTGAGATAATTACACTGTAGCCTCTAATGTCTAGCTTTCCTTACATTCTTACTTCATAAGGCAATTTTTCTTAATTTTGAACCCACAATTACAATTCAGAAGTGTATTTTTAACTTCATGGACTTAATATTTGTATTAAGTGCTCAATATTTCCTTTTCTTCTCATTTGATCATCTCATTTATCTCTCCTCTCTCATTTATGCTCTCTTTCTCTCTCTCTTCCCTCCTCTTTCTCCCTCAACTGACCCGTCTGTTCCACTACTCCTGCCTCCGTCCACTCATTTTCTTTTTGCCTCTGTCCTCTCCTCCTCCGACGAATCCCTACCGTTGACCTCTTTCTCTTTTCAAAAACATCATCTCTCTCATTCACCCTTGAGTCGGATCTGCCTTCTCTGCCTTCGATATGCCTTTTTCACCTATGATCTCCCATCTTAGCTTCGATTTTGCACTTTTTTTGCCTCGTCAAACTTGTTTCTTCGCTTCTCCATCTCCTCGATCCTCGTCGAGCTTGTGGCGGCCAGATCTGGCCGCCAGAAGCAGCGACTAGGGTTCTTTTGAAACCCTAGCCGCTGTTTTTTGCTTCTTTTTTAAAAAAAATATCTTTTTCTTTCTTTTGTTTTAATAAAATTATTTTTAAATGTTAACAATTTTTTTTACAATTTTTTAGAGCATTTAAAGGTTGGTTTTGTAGGTATTAAAAATGTTCTTTTTGTAATTTAAAAAAAAGTTATAAAATTTTGATGAGGTTGTTTTTAAAGTTTTTGAAAAGAGTTGCTTGTATTTTTTTCAAAATGACGTTTATAAATAGTTTATATAAGGTTGTTTTTTAGGTTTTTAAAAAATTTATGTAAAGTTAATTTTAGGTCGATTTAAAAAAAGTTAATGTAGAGTTTATACAGAGTTGATATTAGGTTGATTTTAAGGTTTTAAAAAATTGTAGAGTTGGTTTTAAGTTGATTCTAAAAAAAATTATGTCGAGTTTAAATAGAGTTGATACTAGGTTGATTTTAAGGTTTTTAAAAAAATTTGTAGAGTTGATTTTAGGTTTTTTTTTTTTTAAATATGTAGAGTTTACATAGAGTTGATATTAGGTTGATTTTAAAGTTTTTAAAAAATTTTGTAGAGTTGATTTTAGGTTGATTCTAAAAAATGTAGTAAACTAAAAAATGAAAAAAAAAATAATAAAATACAAGGACTAAAACTGAAAAAATATTTAAAAATTGAATTGTAGTTAAAATGTAAGAAAAATAACCTTTTATAGTATGAAATGTAAAAAAAAATAGGTTGTGTGATATGATGTAAGAAAAAAATAGTATAATGTGAAAAGAAAATAAATAAATAATTTATTTATAATTAATTATTTAAATTAATGTATTTTTGTAACTTGGCCATTAATCAATACATTACCTCTAGTCAGAGGCAGGCAGACCACCAAAGGTTCCAGGTGTCACCCTGACTTTGTGGAAAAATATACAATTAATCCCTAAACTTAAGATTGTTTTCAAAATAGTTTAAGTATGGAGACTATATACTAGTTAACTTCTAACTCTTATATTTGAGCCCAATTATACTTTTTCATATTTCAAATACACTACATGATTTTTTGAAGTTCTTTTTTACATGTTTTAGCAATATAAGTTTTAAAGACACTCTTCAACAGTTAAATTTAATTGAAATATATTTTTTCAAAATCAATAAAATGTTTGATTTGACTCCCATTTAAGGCAAAAATTAAGGAAGTATATATTTAACCATATTTTTTCTTGAAAATCATATTAAATATATCTTCTTTTTATTTTTTAAAAATTTATTTTATATTTTATTTATA
>CAODLS011502149.1:0-10681 GCA_948243855.1 Flueggea neowawraea
AAAATGTTTATAAATTGCGTAATTGTTTAATCTTTTTGATAAATGACAAAAATGGGGAGAGTGTTATATGCTTAACTGAATAGGGATAAAAAAATTTCGCATTCACTCTTGCATAATACTAATCAAATGACAAGGATAGAATCCTTGATCAATTGTTGCCCTTAATGTAGCCATCAATCCTTCAAAGTTTTGTCATCATCAAAAAGGGGGAGATTATTGGATCATGGGTGATCAACAATAAGTTCCTTATGTGTTTTGATGATGAGCAAAAGGTTTTGATGAAGAGCAAACGTTTGGCTTGAAGTGGAACACTTTAGAAGGCTTAGAATTGCAAAACAAGCAAAGCAACAACGTACGTTACAAAAAAAGCTGAAGTACGTTATCTAGAAAACGTCGTGATCAACGTACGTCTTGTAAAGGCACAACGTACATTATGGACATCAACGAATGTAGAGAATCTGCAATGTACATAGACAGGGAACTGAATGCAAATAGAGGCTACTAGATCCTTAACAATGTACGTCATACATTCACAATGTATGCAGTGACGGATCACAACGTACGCAGAGGAAAGGCAACGTACGTCATCTAGGAAGCATACATAATCAACGTACGTCACGTTCAGTGCAACGTACGTCAACTGAAATTCAACTTGATCAACGTACGTCTTACGAATTGCAACGTACGTCATTAATGTTTCAGAAAGATGCAACTGCATTAAATGCACTCCAACGGCTAGTTTGTCATCACCAACGGTCATATGACATGGAAATGCTATAAATACATCAAGAGAAGGGCAGAAACATGTTGAACAATATCAGAAATCATAGAGCCAAACTTTCTATCAATTTCCATCAAGAAAAACAACCAATCAAGCTAGAGATCAAAGTTCAAGTATCAAGCTCAAATATCCAACTCTAGCATAGTGCTTCAATATGTTGTAAACAATTTTACATACACTTTGAGAGTGTGAGAAAGGTTTGTTGTGAGCCTAAGTAAAACAACATTGTAGAGGTTTGTTGTGAGCCTAAGTAAAATAACATTGTAGATGTTTGTTGTGAGCCTAAGGAAAATAATATTTTAGAGGTTTATTGTGAGCCTATAGAAAACAATAGTTTAGAGGTTTGTTGTGAGCCTATAGAAAATAACATTGTGAGGCCTCGGAGGTGTTGAGCCAGAATCAACCTCGTGTATTGGCATTGTTGGATTGACTCGCAATCAAACATCGATAGTGAAAGCCTAAGTGAGACTTAGGTAGTGGATGTAGACAAGGTTGGCCGAACTACTATAAATCCTTGTGTCGATTTCGCTCTCTCTTCTTAAATCGCTTCTGTTCATACAAAATCTCATACCAAAATTTTCCAACAAACAAAACATAGAAACTCACACAATCACCAAATGCTAGCAAGATCAGAATGTCATCATCACTACATAAACCCCTCACAATCACGCATGAACCCAATTACTTTTGATTTTGTTTTTCGTCTTTTCTATATAGAACAATGAGAGGCTGAGAGAAAGAGGGATCAGAGAGAAGGAGCAAAATCAAAACAAAATTTAACAACATTGGTGAAGAGTATTAAAAAAAATATAATAACAGAATTTAACAAAAAATAATAGAATTTAACACAAAAATAATAAAAAAAAAGAATAGAAATCAAACACTCTTAAAATCCAAAAAAAAAAGCCCAAATAAAAGTCATTCCTAAAATCAACAACTAAAAATCAAACCTAATCCAAATACCCAAAATCGAAATGCAATAACATCGTATAAAAAAGAACAGAAAAAACTCCAATAGAGGATGCGCAACAAAGAAAAGACGAGAGATGGAAGGGCTGGCGGTGGGTATAGGGTTAACCATAGGGAGGGGTGACACCGACTTGGGGAAGGGTAGCATTTATGAAGAGGGCGACATCGATGAAGGTTTGGGTTTGGTGGTGGTGGAGAAGAGAGAGTTACAGAAGAGAGAGGGTAAAGATGAGAGATGTATTTTAGTTGGGTTTGTGTTGGTTTGAAGAGGAGGAGGACGCGGGGAGGAGAAGACAGAGAGGAGGAGATAGAGGGAGATTGAGAGAGCGTTATAAAGATAGGCTTGAAGGCTTAAGAGAGAGAGAATGGAGTATTGAAATGAGGCAAAAAAAAAAAAAGAAAAAAGGATAGAATGGCTGGATGAAGTAAATTGATTTTAAAATGAAGGATAAATTTATCTTTTTGTCTTTTCTGTTAAGTGAAACAAACGAAGTTAAGGTCTAGGGATCAAAACAACTAATTTAAAACTAGTAGGGACCGCGAAGGAGATGTCACTAAACCTCAGGGACTGCCATGGATTTTGCCCTGAAAAATACACCAAAAATTTTAGAAAAATTCAAATTTTAATTTTGCCTAAAAATTCATAAAAATTGGTGGCTGGGACACGCGTCACGCTTCGACACTCGCCACATGGAGGTGTAAAAGCGCTCTCATTCACTGTTTGCTTCCTCGTCTGCCACATGACGACACATACATACTGACATGTATCACATGTCACGCCACATGGCACACTTTTTCCATGTGTCACCTCATGAATGGTCAAGTTTCTGACATATCATCCCAGTCAACAATGCCACATGTAAATAATGTGTCTGCCTGCGTGGCAACACGCGCCACGTGTTGTCTCCTTGTTGGAACATGTAGCTGACGCATCTATACAATTAGCTCTAGCACATGTCGTCCATGTGACGTCCGACGTTGCACCTTTTGACATGTGTCGCTTGGTGAGTGGACATGTTTGATGATCTGGAGGTCCATTCAGCTTTGCCACGTATCTGTTACATAGCTGCCTATGTGGGCTCTTTTGCCATGTGGCATCCTCTCACTGGTCTAAGTTGCACATAGTCATCGTTGTCTGTGTTTTGAGCCTCTGCCATGTATTGCAATCTGAGTGGTCCATGTGGTGAGCTTAAACCAATAAAAACTAATCACATTTGCCAAGTGTCGCGTTTTGAGTGGTCCATATGGTAAGCTTCAACTAATAAAAACTTGCCACATCAGCCTTGATGGATCAAATGAACAAATTCATATGTGTCGCCTCACTCAGTATTTTTAGATTGGATTTCCACAGATTTGACGATCTTCCTGGTGATATTTCGTGACAAAACTTGGGTAGGTTATGTTTACGAGGTCACTGATCTCAATGGTGGTGTTGGAATCTCAAAATTCCAACCTTCAGAATTTGACTCTAGATGGACTCGCATCAAAACAAATGATTAAAACAGAAAGTTGAATACAATAAAATCACAATAGGCATTCAAGACAGAGACCAACACAAATTTACAATCAAAACATGTAAATTTGTACCTCGTGCTATGATACCAATGAAAGAATATGCGCCGGTTGAACTGACGAACAATAAAGACGCAAGTTTGAGTTATCTACCTCGATAGCAGCGGAAGATAGCTGCTGCTAGCGAGGGAACAAGACCGGATTCGATGTTGATCTCACGAGCAAACCACGATATTGTTTTTTATGGGAGTGTAATTGTTTCGCAGTCTAGAAGCCACACTCGATATGTGTAGGACTCGGTGGGGACGAAAAAGAACAACTTCTTCTTCTTCTTAGTGAAAGAGACGTCTCTCTCTCTCTCTCTCCTTTGTATAGAGGAACGTTTATGTTTTTGGAAGGAGAAGGAAAGAATTATTTTTTTTTCTCCTCCTCCTTTTCTCTCTGTTATTTATACTAATGAACTTAGGCCTTATGGGCTTTCTTCATGAGCCCATATCATTTCCAACTCAATTGGATATGCCAATTGGTCTCAATCTACGGTCTTGGTTTATATTTTGATCGACTGGATTCAGTTCAACCATTATGAGCATACCGTTTTTCTAACATGATTATATTGTGATTTTGGTTCTATGGAAGCGGTAATTATAGCTTTGGCATAAGACTCTTTTATTTATTTTTATTTTGATTTTTTTGGGTTGTAATCGTAGTTGGTTACAGCGTGAAACGAATCTAGCCAGAGTTTTTGTTAAAAAAAAATAGTTTTAAGACCGCACAACTCGCGGTGTTTTTTCAAAATTAATATTTGTGAATTTTGAATTAGTCTGATAAAATGACTACTGACTTCGCCAAATTTCAAATCGTTTTAAAATGATTGTTGTAGTATTTCTCTTCCATAAATAGTCCAGAAGATGTTGTATTCTTGTAGGATAATAGTATTAGTATCAAATTTGTAGTCAATATTTTTACTTGTATTACATGCTTGTTAAAATTGTCTCAGAGAATGAATTTATATGGCGTTTATCACTCACGGTCACAACTGCTTAATGCAATGAGGATAGCATTGTAACTGCGAGTGCCAATGTTTGGTGCCCTTTCACTGGTCATATTTTTTGTTTCAAATCTCTATATAATCACAATTGTAATATTAATCTTTAATTATAAAAACCATTTTACTTAAGCTGAACTCATTCAATTTGTTTATGTTGTAAAATGGCCTATTGGTTGCTGAAAATAAAAATAGCCTATAGAAGTGAAGCAATGCTTACATTATAGAGGAAAATGATGATATTACATTTATCGATTCAAACCCATATAGAATTAACAAATTAATTAAAAGAGAAAGACTTGTACATGAAAATATTCTAATTATTCCAATAGCTTGTTATTTGAAAATTGCAATATCAAAATTAGACAATTAAGCAGGAATTAAGCACCACTCTAAACTTAACTTTATTTCTGGATGTGTACATGCTCGCATTATCATGACATATGAATCGTCTCCGTCGTAGTTACCTAAAAAAACAAAACCATTCTGTTTTTTCTTCGAAAAAGTATTAAAATTGGAGGAAAACTTTTTATATATTAGTTGATTAAAAAACTTACTAAATGTGACAGAGTTAAATATTGTCCTTTTTGTCACCTAGAGGCTAAATGCTACTTGAATTGTCTGCATAATGCCTTCGTTATTCGTCTACAAATAATCCTTCTTCTAATGTGTGGAAGCATGAATTCAACAACTATTTCATAAATTAGAAAGTAGAATATGAAATCTATCATCTATTTCAAAAATTAGAAAATAAACAGTTGATATAGTCAACTCACATGTCAAATTAATTGATCTATGCTAATCTGATTAGTTATTTTAAATTGCAATTTGATTAGCTGACATGTCAAATTAATTGATACATACTAATTCAACTATTTAATATAAATTGCAAGAAAAATATAATTCACTTTAATTAGCTCCAAATACAATAAATAAACTACACTCGTCAAAAAATGATGCCGCAATGTCAACAAATTTAGTATTTTGTATATAGAGTATATTGTATATAGATGTAAGATTAAGATTGGTTTCGATTTAAAATTTAAAATTACATAATTTTTAGTTTTGTCTTTAATGTTATTTTAACTTTAACTTTTAAATTGCATCAGCTAAAAATAAAGGGATTATAATGTTAAATAAAATTTTGAAATAGTTAGCCACATTAAATCATGTGTCTAGAAAATTTAATTTCATATATTCAAATAATTAAAGATGACGTGATAACAAAAGTGATAATCACAATAATTAAAAAAAATTGCTAATAAGTAAATAATTTTGTATTTACAAATAAAAGAGCTATTTAAAAAAACAATGGATTTTGAATAAAAATTATCCCTCTGACAACATTCAAATTTGCAATTATCATCATAATTAATAAACTTATTAATTTATTTGCAATGAACTGCACAATTACACCATAAAAAACTGCCAAATAAACCATCTTTATCTTTGTTGTGTGCTGATGTATCTGATGATGTGCTATTATTGTTTTAACATTAGGTAGAGCCAGCGGTTGGTGCGACATTGTTTGCTGTGGAATTTCTTCAGCATGAAGTATCAGAAGGAAGCTTTAATGAGATAGCTGTTAATAATTAGAACTAAACTGTATAGTTCAAAGATCATTGTTTAGTGTCGTTGTTCTCATATATTGTCAGTTCTTATCAAATCATTTTTCTTTTCATAAACTTGGAGCTGTCAAATTCAGCGTCATAGGCTGTGACAGGGTTAGTCCAGCGGAGGACACTCAGCTTGGGTCCTGAGTAGACCCGGGGTCAAGCGGCGTTTGGGATGGGGGAAACAGGGTAGTATAGGGTCCGTTGTATAGGGCCATGATTTATTGTCATTGGTTATACAATTGTGGTTAGTCATTTGTCTCTTCTTATCACTTTGTTAATGATCGGATGAATCAAGAGAAAACAAATCATATAAATTAGTCAGTTACATAATTAAAACAGGCTCAAGTATGTGAGGATTGAGTTCTAAATCTGCATGAGAATCCTGTGAGAAATTCACAAGACAAACAAGAAGAAATATGGATTCTTCTAATTCAGTTTCATACATAACCCACCAGAAACTATAAAGAATCATTTTAATACTGAGCAAGAAGATTAGTTTGATTCTTCTAATATATGCAGCTCTCTAGCACCACCAAGGCACAAAAAATAGCTCTTGTATTAGCCCATGAATATTCTCAAAGAAAAGTAGAGAATTAACATAAGAAAGAAGCCGTGGAGTCTAACCAAGTATATTTGGCTGCTGTAGAAATGTTGAGCCAAGTAACCACGATTGGTGTGATTACCTAAATTCCAGAATGAACATTAAACAGAGGTTAGGACTATTAAAACACTAGAAGGAAGAATATGATGCTATAAAATAACTCAATGTTTTAATTAAATACCAGACATATATGTCGGAGATGTGAGAAATCTTAGGCCAATCTTCTCCTATCTCACGTTCGCATCTTTCTTCTAGTAAAGGACAAAGCCCAATATACAGACGAGAAAGGTCGGAAGGCAGCCCTCCTTCTGGCAAGCATTGGAGATCAGGGCAAAACTCGATTTCCAATTCGGCAAGAGAAGTGAGATGTTGAAGGCCCTTGTAGTTTATTACTTTCAGATTGAGAAAATCTGTGATTTGTAAAGAGGTAAGGGTGGAGGGAAGCAGTGTGTCCTCTGGAAAAGAATCCAAATCATCTCCCTTATAATAAGAAAGACTTAGACGTGAAAGAGCATTAAGCCTTTGCAAATCCCATCGCAAGCGTCCACCTATAAGCTTATAGCATCCTTGGATATCAAGTGATCGTAAATTAATAGGCAAACCTCCTTCTGGGAATGATTCAAGCTCAGGCCATTCCGCAATCTTCAGAACAGAAAGAGAGGAAGGCAGGCCTTCTTTTGGCAAGCAGTGTAGATCAAGGCAGTAGCTGATTTCAAACTGGGCAAGAGAGGTGAGGTGTTGAAGTCCCTTGTAGTTTATTAATTTGAGAATGTGAAAATGATCGATTTGCAAAGAGGTAAGGGTGGAGGGAAGCAGCGTCTCCTCTGGAAAAGAATCCAAATCATCTCCGTTGTAACAAGAAAGCCTTAGACGTGAAAGAGCATGAAGTGTTTGCAAACCCCATCGCAAGCGTCCACCTATAAGTTTATAGCATCCTCCGATTTCAAGTGATTGTAATTTGGCAGGTAAACCTCCTCCTGGAAAGGACTCAATCTTGTTGCAACGAAAAATCTCTAGATGCAGGAGTGAGGGAAGGAGGGCATGCATGATGCATGCACTCTGGAAGAGACTTCATATTTGAGCATCCGTATAACTCAAGATGGGTCAAATTGGGTGCTGCTATTCCCACTTTAGGAAAAAATATTAAGCTGGGACACCATTCAATCTTCAAAGAGGCAAGCAAGGTCAATGGCTGGTAGAGAGGCTCCTCTGATGCTGCCAGTGATATTAGATTTTCACAATCTCTCACATAAAGACTCCTCAACTTGGGAAACTCCTCCAACGGGATGCACTCACATAAGTCATTTTTTCTGATTATAATATGTTCTAAAGCATTGAAAAGAATGTCCATTTCTGCAATTTCCTCCTTTGTGGCGTTGTCAATTAAGAGACGGTACGTTGCAGAAGCAGAAGGCAGTAGTTCCAAACTCACTCTAGAACCTTCAAAGAACATATCTTGGCGTATAAAATTGGAATATGAAGGGTTGGGAATTTTGCGGAAATTTGAAATAGCTATAAGATTGGAAATCTTGAGGTTGGGGCAGTCTATAACTTCCAATTTGTCGAGAGATTTGAAAATCACATGGGTTAACACACACTTTGAAATGGATTTCAGCTCAGGGCAATTACAGATAGTCAGCTCCTCCAATTTGGCAAGCGATCCACACTTGACTGAACAATTTCCTTCACAAAAAATCCACTCCTCCCACTGCCTCATAGTTTTAATAAACAAGGTCTTAAGGGAACAGAGTGGCGTCTTCATGGACAGTTGGACTACTGCATCACAATTTGAGATTGAGAGGTATTCCAAAGATGACAGCTCAAGTGGCGGTGAGGAGGTGCAGTATTTAGATCCATGGAGCTCTAAAGATACAATGTTCGTATAAGAAGAGTCTCCTACCCAATCTACAAATTTTGCGCCCCCATAACCACAAATTGAAAGCTTATTTATGCTCGTATAAGGTTGCAGTCCCTCGAGAACCCTTCTTTCGTGCTCCGAGTCTTCAGTTTCACTGCGCCACCTCAATCTCAAATCCTCAAGATGCTTTTTGTTCTTCAAAATGTCCTTTGGAGTATCCACAACAAAATGTGAAGTTCTCCGCACAAGTGCTGAAGCTTTCCCAGCTCATTAATGTTGCACCCTTTCTGCTTCCCCACAATACAATTAGGCAAGGTTCGCAGATCTTTTAAGTTGATAATTCCTGGAGGCATCTCTTTCAATCTTATGGTTCCTCTAGTATCGAGACAATGCAAGTTGATCAAGCTTCCCAGTTTCTTTGGCAACTCAACAAGATCATAGCAGTTATGTAAGATTAAATTCTGCAGATTGTACAAAGTGCACACAGCTTCGGGCAACCTTTCCACACATGTTCTTGCAAGATTGAGAAATCGAAGAAGCTTCAAGTCGCCTATTTGATTGGGCAATTTCACCATGGTTTTAAAGCCACACAAAGATAATGCCCGCAAACACCGCAACTTAAGAATTTGATTTAGTAGCTCCTCATCAGAGACAGCGATTACCAATTTATAGTCTAAAGGCAAATGCAAACTCAAGAAGGTGCGTAGCTTATGGCCTTCAGAGATGTTCTCAAGTACTTGTGCGCTCGTTAATTTTGACGCCGCAGATGAGAAATGGCGAGTTTTGTTACCAATTTTGTTGGACGTGTCTTCCTCCATTCTGACTAAAAATTCCCCAGAAATGTGTTGAGCTAAATCATTAATGAGATCATGCATGCAAAAAAATGAACCAGCATCAAATGATTTTTGGAGAAAAGATCTTGACACAAGTTCATCAAAGCATTCTTCACCAAATTCTTCCATCTTCTTCCCTCTTATAGGTTGTACTAGCAAGCCTTCAGCCATCCACATTTGAATGATTTCTTCTTTTCTCATTTTATAATCTTTAGGAAATATAGCACAGTAAGCAAAACATTGCTTCAAGTGTGACGGAAGATGATGATAACTTAGCATCAGAGTTGGAAGAACCTTGTTATCCCGCAATTCCCACAGATCACTCTCCAGAATTGCCTCCCACTTTGCCACTTTATCTTCGCCTCGCAAGAGATCTCCCAACATTTTTGCTGCCAAAGGTAAGCCTTTGCACTTCCTTACAATCTCCTTCCCGATTGATTCTAATCTTTGATCCCCTTTTCCACCTTTGAACGCATGTTTTGCAAATAATTGCCAACAACTATGAGCATCCAATTCACTCAGTTCACAAGGACCACTTGCAACAGTTCCCATCTTTGATGCTATATTTTGACAGCGTGTTGTGATGATAATCTTACTCCCGCGTGCTCCTGACTTCAAAGGTGCTTGTAGCCTATCCCAATTATCATAACCATTATCCCATATTTCATCCAGAACAAACAAGTACTTTTTGTCCTTCAAACTCTTCTTTAGCTCTACGTCAATCTGTTCCGAAGCCAAGTCATCACATTTCACTAATTATTGACTTGCTTGAGAAGTTCCTTCTTTACCCTGAAATCGTCGTAATTATGGGAAACACAGACCCAAGCTCTGGATTCAAACACCTGTGCTTTGCTGTGATTATAAACAAGCTGACCAAGTGTGGTTTTACCTATTCCACCCATTCCCACAATGGGAATCACTCCAATGGCATTCCCGTCCACACCATCTTCTTGCAGTAAATTGAGTACAGCGTCCCTGTCGGCATCCCTGCCAAAAATGTCGGATTCGTCGATCACAGAAGTTGTTATCTCTCTCTCCGATAATGCATATTTTCTGGTACTCTCTTTCAGGCCAAGTGCACCAATTTGTCTGACTAAGCGTTTGAGTCTCCGAACAATCTCTTCCATTCTTTTCTGCAGGTCTTTGGATAAATTCAAACCTTCCGAACTGGCAGTAGCCTTTTGTTCAGCTTCAATCTTCACTCTGATGACTTCATAATTAATTCTATCCAACAGATAATCGGCCTCATAAACAGCATCTTTAAGCCTATCGAGCCAATTTTTAACAGTTGGAGAAGTAATTTGCCTGTCGTCTGCATCATCAAGAACTCCATTCGCAGTATTCAGCAACATTTCCAGCTCATCGAGCAGTTCCATGTCCATCTCTCGGGTCTTGAAGAAGTCTATGAACTCATGCGAAGCCATCCTATCGAACAAAACATTAAGGAAAGAAGAGAGGAAAGCACC
>CAODLS011502241.1:0-27684 GCA_948243855.1 Flueggea neowawraea
ATGAGTATCATAATCTTTTATGAAGTAAGTGAACCTTCATCACCATTGTACACCTAATGCACAATCAAATCTCCTTTTCGACCACCACCGTTCCAAAATACTCTCTTTTGGGAGTCATGCAAATTCTTTCTTAATTTGCACTATGTTCAATGCAACGTGGTTTTACCTCATTTGTATATTTGTAATAAATTATAAATAAAACGGGTATATACGTCCAAATAATTAAAATCTAATTTCAATTATCTAAATGAGAACCACATTTGTACTTTTTAAAACTAATTATTTTGAAAACTAATTTCCAAAATAATTCTTGGTAGAAAAATGCAATTTCTCACAATTTTTGAACATTATTTATACACCAATAAATTGGAAAAAAATAGTTTAAGAGCTCAAAAAATTGTGAAAATATAACAAAAATTTTAGAAAAATTCAAAAATAATTTTGCCAGAAAAAACACAAAAAATGGTGGTACACACCGGCTGCACGGTGCTGGCACGTGTCGCAGTCGCGAGATGACACATGTCGATAAGACACGTGTCAAAATCTGAATAGGCCATGTGTTACGATGACGTGTCCGACACGTGGCACATCACAATATCAATGGTTAAACGTGATGACGTGTCAGAATAGTCAGCATGCCACGTGTTGCATCCAGGTGATGCCACATGTCACATACAGATACTACCACGTGCTTGAGTAACATGATGACTCGTGTTGACGCCATATACGTCCACGTGTCGATGTTGCAGGAAGCCACTTGTCGCGACTACACAAAGCCACGTGTCGATATATAATTCGTCCAAGTTTTGCACAATCAACTTTGACCTTTTGACCGTGTGCCACGTGGCGAAATGTGATTGGTCTGTGAGTCTTTTTTGGATCCTTCTTGATCCTTCTACTGCCGCCACGTGTTGTTATCCGAGTGATCCGCGTACAACCAATAGAAACGTACCACGTCATCGTTTCTTATCAGATGAATAAATTCATCTGGGTATCCTCACTTAGTATTTTTTGATCGGAGTTTTGTCAATTTGACGACCTTCCCGATGGAATTTTGCTACAAAATTTTGGCAGGTGACATGTTCAAGGTCGCTGATATCAAATCTTTATTCAGACTTTTGAAATTCCAACTTTCAAAATTCGACTCTAGACGGACTAGAATAAAAAATGACGTTCGAGAAGGAAAATTGAATACCAAAAAATCACAGTAGGCATCCTAAACAGAGACCTACAATATTTTCGAAACATATTCGAAAAACTCGTGTTGGCTCTGATACCAATGAAGGAATCATATATCTATTTAACTAATAAACAATATAATAAATAGGTTTGACTTACTAACCTCGATTTCAACGGAAGCTTGCAGCGTAGCAGAACCAGTTCTATGTTGGTCTTACGTGCAAACCACGGTTGAAATGTCAACGGAAGTGCTCGATTGTTTCGCAGTCTAGATACCACACGTGATCTGTGCAACACTCGGGACAGGAAGCCGAACCTCTCTCTCTCTCTCCCTGTTGAGAGCTCTCTCTCTCTTTGTGTGTGTGTTCGTATTTAATGAGAGGAAGGAGCAAAGCTCCTTATATAAGCCTCTAACGGGCTAACAGGCCTAATGGGCCCAACTGACACATTTCATCCCTAACTTAATTGGGCTTGTCAATTGGCATCGGTTTATGTCCCGGTTCACACCTTGACTAACCGAGTTTGATTCTCCTCAATTGGACTTTCTAATTGGTCTCGATCTACGGTCTCGGTTCACACCTCGACCGACCAAGTTTGGTTCATCCGTCATGAGCAGACCGCATTTTTCAACACTTCTAAAGATATACAAGTTTTCTGTAGCCTATAGTCAAAGAATTGCTCTTACTATGGTGAATTGATTGGACAGACAGAAGAGCAATTGCCTTAAATTCATGTTGGGTTTCTTCTTCATTAGTTGTTCAAATTAGTTGTTTAATCAGGATTGAACAACTAATGAAGAAGATAATTGTTGTCTTTATTTTGTATTTAATAAAAAAAGAAGGAGAAGAAGAGATGTCTTGGACAGAGAGCGACCAGAAGAGAAAGAGAACAGTTGATGGGGGCTTTTTTTTTCCTGGCTAAAGAGAAAGAAAGGGACGTTATTGATTTGGGTGGAGTATTAGGTTAGATTATATTTTAAGATTAAAAGGCAAATTAATTTATTTTTTTATCCCACGTCTTCCTACGTGGCATAATTCAAATCAACTTGACGCATATGTGATATTTCGACACTGGATCTTAACTGTCAAAAATAGAACGTTAAGTTTAGTGACATTCTTAGGAAAAATCAAAGTTTAGTGACTGTCATGGGCAAATCCCTCAAATTTAGTGACCTTTCGTAAAATTAACTTGGCATTGTTTGTTAACTATATAGGGCTTGGTTGACACCACAACATATAGTATTTTGTAATAATTGGTGATAAATGAATAATAAAACCCTGAGCAGGTAGAACGGGTGGTAAGTCTGCGAGTGTGGCAAGGGAAAACGCAGGTTTGAGAAGTGAGATGCTCTCTAGGCCGCTGCTTATACTACACCCTTACTTCGAGCCCTGAGGTCTACGTGTGATTGCGATCCGATAAGCTTGGACTGAGTGGGGGGCCCCTCGGCCGGGACAGGGCTAGCTCCTCCGAAAGTTTACTGGTTGGTCCACTCGAAGAGCGGGCTGACTAGGTTCTCTCGTTACCCAAAAAAAGGCGTAGTCTTTGAATAAAGTGCCATAAACTATACTGAAAATGTTATATAATGTTGTTAACAAACCAACTCGAAATTATTTGAAAACCGTAGAATTTAGTTGATATCATACACTAGGATGCCACAATTTTTAAGAGAAAAAATATGTTACATATCATATACTAAAAACAAGCTAAATGTCGTGGTTGTCCAATAAGTCTAACATGTATATGTATATTTTTGTATGTTGCGTAATTTATTCGATTTGTTATTTAATTTATTGAAAACAAAAACACATTCTTGTATAATTTTAAAATGCCAAAATGAAAAATGCATGACAGTATGTCTTTGTCTTTGATATGTTAAACAAAATGTTAAATACAAGTAGTAGTAGTTGAGGATTCCATTTCCAGCCTAAATTTGGTACAACAGCTCCAAAATCAACTTCTCGGTTTGATAATTAAAAATAAATAAATAAATAAATACATATCGGTAAAACACATGTGTTATAGAGTTGTTGAAATGATATTAAGTATTCACATATTAATTATATATTTTCATACACAATGGTTTTGTACTTTATAATTTGACAGTTGAATTTTTTTTAACGTTAAAAAAACGAAAACTTAATTTTAAAGTCAAATAAAAGAACAATTCAACTGTCAAATTATAAAACCTACTCTTCAAAATATATGTTGCAACTTTCTTTTAAGAATTTGTCTAAAAAAAGAACTTTCTTTTAAGAATTTTTTTTTCTGATAATTCCATAATATGGTTTGTTATCATATCGATATCAACTAGATGTCATCATATTGCTTTGACATAATTAATAAATAATTTTTTTCAAAAAAATATTCAATTTCAATAAAATATTTTTACCTCTAATTGTTGTCTCGAATAATATGAATATAATTTTTTTTTATAAATATTCAAGACTATAATAAAAGTTGTCTCAAATTAAAAAATATAAAAATATAAAAATTAATATTAAATTTCTTATGAGATTTGTATCCATATTTGTTTATTTTCTTAATGTAAAATGAATATTGACTAAAATATTAAATATTTTAATTGAAAGTGATACATGTGTAATTGAATGTCATATGTCAAAATTCTAGTATATCAAATATGAGGTTTTATGGAATTATATTCTGTTTTTATATATTATATAGATATATAGATGGGCATTTAGGAAAAAGCAATTATAAATTAATTTATACTTTAGTGTATAGCATATAGAAAATTGAAAAAAAAATATATAAATATTGAAAGTCCTGGTCCCAATATATAATGACAATTTAAGAGGGGTGAATTGGATTTTTAAAGAGTTTTAAAACTTTGTTGAAAAACTTTTTGCAATTAAAAAAATAACAAAATTCTTTCAAACTAAAATTAAAGTTAAATTCGGAAGCTCTAAAGATCTAATCCACACACAACAATGTAAATCAAATGCAATGTAAAACAAGTAAATAAGAGAGAATAAGGGAAGAGATGACAAATCCGATTTATAGTGGTTCGATCCTCTTTGACCTACGTCCACTCCTCTAGCCCAACTAGAGAGTTCAATCCATTAAAGACTTTTCCTCACTTGCGGGTGGAGGGAAACCGTTACACATTATTTTTGCAGGATCAACAAGAAAACCTTTACACCTTGTTTTTACGGGCTTAACAAGAAAAACCTTCCTCTAGTTTTGCGGGATCGACTAAGAAATCTAACCACTAGTTTTTAGGGGCTTAACTAGCAAGCCTGACCTCTGGTTTTTGCAAGATAAAATAGGAAACCTAACCATTTGTTTTTGCGGGATCAACAAGCAAACCAAGCTATAGTTTTCTAAGGCTCACTAGCAACCACTCTTATTTTTCTAAGGCTTAAAAGGAAACCTATCTACCTTCAATCAAATACTTTGATTATTCCAAATTGTGTTCCCAAAACACATATTTAACATTCTGTCCAAACCCAAGTGTGTTTGCAAATGAATAGCTCAATGGGTTAGAAAGGTAGAAAATAGAGATAAAATGATTGGCAAGTATTAGCAAATGTCTCTCTTACTTCTCTTTTGACCTTAGACGTTTATTTATAGCCACTCTTGAAGATATAGTCGTTGAAGTCTCTAAGTAGCCGTTGTGAGAGAATGAAACATTCTGTTTTAAATGACGTCACCTTGTACAACGTGCATTGTATATTCTTCTACGTGTGTTGTACTTTATTCCATTGAGTTATGTGTTACTTGATAACCCATCTACGCGTATTGCAAGAACTCTAGTAGCCACGACCCGTTGGATCAAGGGTGATTAACATTAAGTTCCTTTTATGTTTTGACGATGTGCAAAATGTTTGACTTGAAGTTGAACACGTTAGAGAGCTCAGAGTTGCGAAACAAGCCACTGCAAGTGCTTCACATACGTTAACAAAGAGTCACGTACGTGAGATAAGGCGTGAAGACAAGCAGAAGTGAATTGAGTGATGCAAAGAGCAAACTCACGTACTTGATAATATACTAACTTACGTGAGACACATCTAACGTACGCAAGATAAAAGTTGACGTATGTGAATCATGCTGGAGCTTGATCAACGTACGTGAGATTTACAACATACGTACGTAAGCTAGAGAATTTGCAGATGACGTACGTGAGGATAAAGTTACGTATGTGAGAGTGGCACAGATAGCTGCAATGGACAGAAATGTACTCCAACGGCTATTTTATCGCCACCAACGGTCATATCACTTGGAGAGGCTATAAATACATCAAGGAAGGGCATAAAAACGTGGATGATCATATGGATTCAAGTCCCAATTATTTTCATCATTCCCTTCACTCCAAAACACCAAATCAAGCTAGAGATCAAGATCAAGAGCATCAATTTCATACAACCAAACTCTAGCATAGAGCTTTCATTTTTCTTGTAAATATTTTGTATACTCTTTGAGAGTGAGAGAGGTTTGGTGTGAACCTAGAGAAAATAACATTGTAATTGCTTTAGAGGTTTGAGCCGTAATCAACCTTGAGTAAGCTTTAGAGGTGTGAGCCGCAATCAACCTTATTGTAAGGCTTTGTTGGATTGAGCCGGAATCAGTCTCCGTGATAGTGAAAAGCCTAAGTAAGACTTAGGTAGTGGACGTAGGCATGGTTGGCCGAACCAATATAATTCTCGGTGTTGTTTTCTCTCTTCACTCCAACTTGCTTCTGCTCTCCAAACTCAACCAAGGCATCCTCGAGAAAATTCTCCAACACGACCTTGAATGAATTTGCATCTACGTGTGTTATACCCCTTCTAAGTGTTTTGATCATTCTATCAACGTGCATTGTGGCTTGCTCTACGTGCTTTGATCTTCGTTCCATAGTATGCACATTTCACCCAATGATTCTTCAACGTGCGTTGCACACTCTACAATGTGCATTGTCGACTTGATTTCAAGATCACACCTTTAATCCATGCCAGCGTGTTAGAGAATATTCAAATTCAAATCCCGAGAAGCGTCTTGATTTTGTCCTCATTCGCCCCCGTCAACATGCGTTGCAATTGTTGTAACGTGCGTTGTGCAATTCATCAAAGATAGCATCTTTCGCTCTATAAAGCACCCTGTGTTATCTGGCAAGTGTAGAACGTGCGTTGTAGCTTCCTTAACGTGCTTTAATGAATATCTGATACTTTGCACTTCTGGAATGGATGATCTACGCGTCTTGTATCATATGTAATGCACCTTAATGCATTATGATCAACGTGACTTGCACATACATAATGTGCTTTGTATTAAGATATCAACAAGTTTGCAACTTAGCACATTTTTCATAAATGTTTTACAATTATGATTATCAAAACTAAAATCCACAAATATATGACATTATTTTTTTATAAAATATATTACTTTAAATCCAGATGAACAAACAACTCAAAAAAAACCTAATGAGTATTAATCATTAAAAAAGCCACGCAAAAAGGAGTATAATTATTAGCATAATAGTAAAACCACATAAGAAAATGAAATCACTTAATGCCAAAAAAAAAACACTTTTAAGTGTTGATTGGATTGACAATTCGATCTCCTTAAAGTATCTAGTTTAGGTATGCTTCCAATTTGAGTTTCAGGAAAGTCACACTCTTGTGTAGAGGTTGTGCCTCTCGCCCTGAACGCAAATTAGTCTGACAATTATGACTTAAAGACGGCTAATACCGACAAGGAAACTATGTGGTCTAAAAAAAAGAAAATAAAATCACGTGACAAAAAACTCTACGCTGGATAAAGCTCACGTGACACCTCCTCCGAACCTGACACCAGAACCTATCCGGACCTGTGCACAGAACTTCCCACAACTCGTATCTTACACGCGTGCCAACTCCATCACCCAAAAAAAAAATCAATTATTGCAATTTTTTTGTAAAAAAGACACAAAACCAACACAGAGGCGCAAGTTTTTTTTGCTGTTGACAAAAAAAAAAGAAAAATAAAAAGAAAAGTAGAGGCAGAAGGTCTTGTCAGCTTCGATTCAACCAAATCGAGAAAAAAATTCCCAAAACGATGGCACAATTACGCTCACACAAACACGCCCTTCCCTTCCCTTCCTCTTCTCCTAGTCATTAACACCTGTAATTAACCTAACCCTACTTCGTCAACCGTTTTTTTCCCTTTTTGTTCAGAGTTTTAGGTTAGACACGATTAGATCTCCGATTGCTTCGTCCGTACGATTTACATCCGGTGCGGTCGATTCGCTGCTGTACATATACTGGATTTGTCGCAATTCGCGAATTCTGCTTCTTTTCTTGTCTTCATTTATTATTCATTTTGTAGCTGAGGGAACGGTTTGGGGTTGGGGTTGATGGAGCCGCGCGTCGGGAACAAGTTCCGGCTTGGGAGGAAGATCGGAAGCGGGTCGTTCGGAGAGATCTATCTTGGTTTGCGAATTTTACTTTCTTGTTTTCTTTTCGGTCTTTGATTTGAATTGAATGGCGATTGATTTTGTTTTGTCTTCTTTCTGTTTGTTTGCAGGTACTAATATCCAGACTAACGAAGAGGTTGCAATCAAGCTTGTGAGTGTTCTTAAATTCTGGTTTAAATCTTCTGTAGATTTCTTTGGTTTCTGTTTGTTGGTTTTTTATTATCTGCTGACTTAGAAATTTGAGGATTTTAGCTCGTGTTTGTAAGAATTAATGGATTCGTTGGTAGGTTAGTGAGAAGATTGTCATACGCTGCTTTAATTGATTCAATTGCATTTAGAATATGGTGAATTTGTGCTGTAATTGATACAAAAATTTACATTGTAGTCAATGGCTTCTTTTCTAATGCTATATTGTTGGATGGACTTGAATTGAGCCATAGGGTTTTCCAAGACTGGTGATTGTTTGTGTTTTTTCTTAATGCGTAGGAAAATGTCAAGACCAAGCATCCTCAGTTGCTATATGAGTCTAAGTTATACAGAATTCTTCAAGGAGGAAGTACGAGAATCGTTCAAATACATTAGTTGATTTGTAAATTGGTTTTCTATCTCGACTTTTTTCATCTAGCCTGTTGTTAACTTGCAGGTTCTTTTGTCTGATCCTTTTTCTTAAACATTTTGACAGCTGGTATTCCTAATGTGAGATGGTTTGGAGTTGAGGGAGATTATAATGTCTTAGTGCTGGATTTACTTGGACCCAGTCTTGAAGATCTATTCAACTTTTGCAGTAGGAAGCTGTCTTTGAAGTCAGTTCTTATGCTTGCTGATCAGATGGTAAGCATCACTATGTGTACGCATTTGCTTTGTCTGGTTTGTGCCCTTTGGGATTTTTTGCACAAGTGCTCATGTGGGTGCTCAAATTGTTACTTTTTCCCCCCTTTCAAGATCAATCGTGTCGAGTTCATCCATTCGAAATCATTTCTACACCGAGATATCAAGCCAGACAATTTTCTTATGGGCTTAGGAAGGCGTGCAAATCAGGTTTTGTTTTGAAGTATATGTTCGTGTATTTCTTCACCTTTCATTTTAGTCTTCTTTATAAATCTGAATATCTATAGTAAGATATTGGTTATTATTTGTTCACCTGCAGGTATACATCATTGACTTTGGCTTGGCAAAGAAATACAGGGATAGTTCAACCCAACAACATATTCCTTACAGGTGAAAGTGCTATGCATGCATGTGATAAAACTAAATGTTTTTTTTCCCCTAATTAGCTTGGTCTAAACAAGTTTACAAAAAAATAGCATTTTTCATTGATGTTAATTGATGGTTTTGGTTAGTATCTACCTTGTCGTGCATTGAAATTTGAAAAATAGCCATTTGCACTAATACAAGGACATTGGGATATTTATACTAGTTAGTTCTTTCATGATCTCTGTTTGGCTGTCTTGCTAGTTTTGGCTGCAGTATTAGTGTATTCTATACTCTCCATGATGTTAACTGTATTTTCCCCCCTGTGAATTCTATTGTTACATGCCAAATACTGCAGGGAGAATAAGAACTTGACTGGAACTGCAAGATATGCAAGCATGAACACTCATTTGGGAATAGGTATGTGCCTTTGTCTTTCTGCATTTGTTTTTTTTTCCTTTCCAGTTTGCTTTATACATTAGTTTTGCAAGACTGATTGATTGATTGATTTTGATGTCTTCGACTGCACAGAGCAAAGCCGGAGGGATGATCTAGAATCTCTTGGTTATGTTCTAATGTACTTTCTGAGAGGAAGGTAATCCACACTATCTGCACTCTTCATTTCATTATTTGCTCTTAGTTGGTATATTATTTACGTTTCTTTTCCTTTGTAGTCTTCCTTGGCAGGGACTAAAAGCAGGTACCAAAAAACAGAAGTACGAAAAAATTAGTGAAAAGAAGGTGTCTACTTCTATAGAGGTATGTTGTCGTTGTTACCAAGGTCTTATGATATGATTATATTAACTAGTAGGAAGATTAATGAGAATTTGATATGTTTCAGGCCTTATGTCGGGGTTATCCAACTGAGTTCGCTTCCTATTTTCACTACTGCCGTTCATTGAGGTTTGATGACAAGCCAGATTATGCCTATCTGAAAAGAATATTCCGTGACCTCTTTATTCGTGAAGGTTAGAAACCTTAACTAAGGCCATCAACTTCCCCCCCCCCCCTACCCACCCAAAAAAAAAAAACTTCAAATGTACGTAGCTGTTTTTGTTTATGGATTTCTCAGCTCGGCGGAATTATTGAACTTTCAATTGATCTTCTCACTATATTTTTATCTTTGCCACAGGCTTCCAGTTTGATTATGTATTTGACTGGACAATTTTGAAGTATCAGCAATCAAAGCTGGCAAATCCTCCTAATCGTGGCATTGTAAGCTTCCTTATTCCATGTGAGATATTAAATGTGTTGGTTGTCAGTGAGGCATGCATTTGAAATATTATGTTCCTATTAGGTCCCTGCTGTTGGAACTAGTTCAGGAATGCCCCCCGCCCTTGCCAGTGCAGATATACAGACAGGTATTGCCAATTTTCTTTATCTGTGGGAAAGTTCCATTGTTTTTTCACTTTAACTGAAAATATAAGTAATTTTTCTAGTTCTGTTATTGTTTCCTCCCCAGTAAAAAAAAAAAGAATTGTGTTTCTTTGCTGCTATTGTTTCTTTTCCTTGTAACAGTTATCTTTAGTATGATACTTCTTGACTGGAATGGGTCCATAGGGTAATAACTGCTGGGATATTATAATGTTTCATGTCTTTGATATGTGTATTGAGAAGACAAAATAATTCCTTGAATTTGTTTTTGGGTTTGCACTTTAAAGGTGGAGAGGAAGGACGACCAGTTGGTCAGTCAATGGATTCCTCTCGTCGGAGACTATCGGGGCCAATATTAAATTCAGGAAGTCATGCAAAGCAGAAAAGTCCAGTGGCAAACGATTCTCCAATCATTAAGGATCCTACGGTAAGCACTTGGATGTTGTTCTTCGTCGCAAATTATTGCAGTTGATTAATGTGTTGGATCCTATGGTGATCGACTTGTTCGCATTTTATATTGTAAATTTGGGATTTCTGAAAATAAAAAACTTGGCTTAGTGGGTTTACCTATCCCTTTGGATCTGATAAAACATCATTCGTGATTGTTGCAGTTACCAAATTCATCTTTTAATTTTCTCGGAAGATCAGCTGGTACCAGCAGTCGCAATGTGTTTGTTGGTAGTAAGGCCGATACTCAACATACCCGTACAATTGAGGCAATTCCCAGAACAACTGAGGGAAGCCCAGGAGTATCACGGAAAATTTCTAGTGGCCCTATCAGCCATGATATGGTTTATGGTAGTAAGTCCGATGCTCAACTAATGCGAATGGCGGACATGGTCCCACGAACAACGGAGATTCCCAACATGATCCCTCGAACAACAGAGGCAGGATTTCGGTCAGTTGAGGTAGTTCCTCGAACAATCGAGGGAAGCCCAGGAGTGTCTCATAAGATATCTAGTGGCCATAGAAGTCCTCCACTTGGATCTTCAGAAGCCAGGCGCTCATCATCTGCAAGAAATACCTCTCAGTCTCATGTAAAGACCTTTGAATCTGCTCTGAGAGGCATTGAAGGCCTGAATTTTGACAATGATGAGAAGGTTCATTATTAGGGGCTGATCACCACACGTTGTAAATCTTGAACTTCTTGGTGTGCTATTATGCTTACAATAGTTTTATCCTCACGGGGTTGAGTTTTGAAAGAAGCGGCTTAGAGCCCAGTTACATCTCGATTTCAAATGTGCATTCAAGGCATCGGCTGTTCATATGGTAACAGTCATGGAAAGTTAAATTCATTTGCAACAATTTATAGAGAAATCTCCTCTGCAAACCTTTAATTCTGTTCTCTGTTGTTTGCTTAGTCTGTGATTTTGATGTTGCTTTGACTAAGGATAAAACTCGACGGCATTGTAAATTGGCCGTCGCCATCTTTTTCCTTTAGTTTCCCAAAGTATTATAAACTTGCATTGACGTGGGATTCAAATGTTTGTTTTGCTAGGTTGCCAGGTTCTTTTGTAGCCTAAATACGCTCAAATTCAATGTAGTTCTTTTTGTGTTTATTATTTACTAGTTGTTTTCACTTGCTCAGCGTGTGTCTGTTCAACGTTCTGTTTTTTACTTCTCAGATTGTTTTTTTGTTGTTAATGTAGGTTTGTCTCCTTACTGTTCAATTCATCATTCTAATGTGCTTTATTTGTTTATTTGGGTTTCATCACTGCACTAATTGATTAGTCTTTAACTTCAAGAAGTGGGAACTCTGTAGAAAGAATGACATCATTTTTGGGTGGTGGTGGTAATTTATTAGTTGGTGTCTTGTTGCAAGGGCAGTTGGATTGTGTTTGTATCTTTGTCGTCAAATGATTAACCAACATGATTAGGTATTTTTAGGAGATTATATAATATGATTAGGTGTTTCGAGGAATTTATATACGTAAGAAATTCGAGAACCTAGATGTTACTATATTATGTTGTTTACGGGTGAATATGATGTGAAATGACAAAACACTCCAAGGCCAGTCGAGCTCAAGAAGTTAAATTTGTTTATGGTTTCTTCCGTGACTTGAGTTTCATATCATATATGGGCAATTTGGGCAACAGTATCCAATCAAGTACAAGGCGGAGGGACCACTGTTGGGTGGTAGCCAAGTGATTGAGGCGTCATTTGAGTCTTGTGAAGGAAGTTCGAGTTCAGGAAGGAGGGAGCATTCTTTTGAAAACATTTAAACATCATTTCAAAAATGGATTTTAAAGCCCTGGTTTGGCATTTTCAAAAAGAGAGAACGCGACCAGTGGTAGCTTGTTCTTAAAATAAAGCTAAATGCTTTCAGAACAATTTTTCTAGAATTCGAATTTGAGTCACCACAAAATGTAATTCTGGAGCTCGAATTTGAGTCACCACAACAGTAGTGTAAAGTGGTTAAAGCACCACTTGGCTACCACCTGTGGTGGTCAATTCAATTTCGTTGGATGACAGTCACAAACCTCTGCAGCTTGCTAGGCAACAATTTCTTGTAAAAAGGAAAGAGCCGTGTTGTGTTTACTAGATGCAGTCACCATCAAGGGCATCTTCAGGATAGTCAAAAACCAATTCTCAGCACTTGCTTGTTCCCAAACAATTTGCAAGTCAAATATTTCAATCATTTGAATTCTTCGACCAAGCTTAAGGAAATAGTTGTCCTTTCCTAGACTTGGTCGAACCTTTGATCTGATATAAAAAAAAAATGTTCGACTGGATATCGAAGTTTGTAGTCTTCCCATACTTGGTCGAACCTTTGATCTGATATCGAAAAAAGTGTTTGATTAGATATCGAAGTTTGTAGTCTTTCTCAGGTGGTAGTCAATGATAACTGCAGAAAATGGCTCAGCTGTCAAAAAGTGTAAATAGAAGGACGCTCCCGAATAGATTTTGAAAGCTTTCCATTCCATAAACACCATCAAAATCATCGACTACTTCAAAAGAAAACACCAGTTAAAACTTCCTGGAAGTTGAATATCAAGGAACTAGAATCTACACATTTCTGAATAATAGCAGCAAAACCAAACAAGAATTCGCCATTGCAGAGCAGCATTGAAGCCGCCATTTGTACTCTGAGATACTCTTGTCTTGCGCAGCAAGTGCTCGAACACAGTTATGTTCTACTTTTTGATGCAATCACAGAGAACTACGAAGCAATTCAATCTGTGAAAGTAACGAAAACTTCACAAGAATATTATGTATCTATACTAAATGCAAATTTGAAGCTTCCAACTGATGAAGGATTAACAAATCTACTCAACCCGCTACTAGTAGAAGTGTGTCCCTATCACAAGGCATACAATCAACAAATTTAGCTTCATAATAAAAGCAATTCTGAAGTTAAAAGAACACTAGTTCATTTTTACCTACCTAATCCAAGACCTCACTTTAGAATTGAGAATCACTACCAAAATAATGAAATACCAGCCTACTGATGTCCCAACACATAACATGGTTGAGGCACCATTATTATTTTGTAGAATTCTCTGCTCAGTTGATTCAAGTTGCTAGAATACATCTCTGCACAAACTAAATCAGTTAAATGGTTTTCAATATTTCAGCTATGCATCTTGTCCTTCAAATCAATTGGGTCAATTTTTTCTCAATTTCTCCAAAATGATTCCTTAATGAGTTGGGAAAGGAACATACTGATGGGGAGACATAAAAGTGACTTCCCAAAAACTCCTGAAGAACATACTGACCATAATGCAGAATAAAGATGCAAATCCATTGATTCGACTTCTCTACCAAGGGGTTTCTCCCATCCATCTCAAACATACCACTAATCACACAATTCGGGTGGAAAAGAAAAGAAGATACATCCTCCTAATGCTCAAATGTCACTATGGGATGCAGAGCTAACAATCCAAGAAGCACAGGAGGCTATCAGTTAAACATGTAAGTAGCAATAACACAAACCACTTTATTGCCACACCTTATAAATGAGAAACCCACTACCCGAAACGACTAAAAGCTTATAAATTGACAAAATTATAGATGTATACCCAACAAAGAACATAAAAGAAATTGATAAGTGCATCTTTACAAATTCATACAAATAAGCCAATGAAGTTGCGCCCAAATCGAAAACAAAAATGTTTATTTATTCATTACCATAATCAAATTATGAAACTTTATACTATATATAATTAATTCAACAACAGTAAACATATTACAACTTGGGATCAACTCAAAAGAGGAAAAAGAAGACATAATTTAACAACAACAATAAATAAAAATTCATAGTATTTTACCACAATCATTACCACCACCCATAAACAACTCTGGAATACCTGTCCTTAAGCCACCTAAAGCTCTTCTTAAAAGACCCTTTGACTTTTCCTTCCACGACATAGACCTTATAGCTAGCGACCCTCTTCTTCCTCTGAAGCTCAGGATCATTGAAGCTCCAGCTTTTTGAGACAGACCCATTAGTAGACTTGCCTTTCTTGAATTTAGGGTCAGTGTTTCCCATCTGGGGTTGCTGAGCCTGAAACACTGAGGAAGCATAGGAGGCACTGTAACACCTGAAGTCTTCCATGCTTGTGGGTGGCGTGGGTCCAACAACCGATGAAGCTCCACCTCCTCCTCCGCCACGGTGGTAGGGTTGTATTTGCATTCTGCCATCACCATAGGACTTGGATCTGAAGTCCTCCATGGGAGAGGAGAGAAAGAAACGGACTGTCTATTTGAGAATTGAGAGATCTATTGTGCTGTGATTTTTTTTTTGTTTAATTTATTGATGAGGGAGTGAGGGAGTTGCTTTTTTGCAGTTATTTTTCAACTATTATGACGTGTAATCTTTGGTGGCGTCGGTGCGAAGAAAGGAGACTTCGTTGGGTGCGGCCGTATACACTGTAATCATTGACTTCCACACTTTCTCAAATTTGGACTTGTAAATGTTTAGAATTGTAGCAAAAATTCAGGACTCTTTAATTTACAATAGCATATAACATATTTTGTAAATTATATAATATATAATATTTTATTAAAAAAATATAATTTTTATATTTTTATTATTTATTTATCATTAATTATTACAAAATGGCTTAATAAATAATTTATCCTTTAAAGTTGTACGTTTTCTTCTTCTGTCACCCTAAATTTTTTGAGTGTTCAATTTATCCCCTAAACTTATCAAAATCCTCTCAACTAAGAATTTTTCTAATGTATTTGAATTTTAAAATCCTCCAGTTTACCTTCAAGTTATCGCTATTAAATGTAGAAGGTTAAAAAATAAAAAAAAAACCCTAATAAACCCGTGATGAATTAAAAAAATTGATAAATTGCCCAGTTTAATCAAATTTAGGGGATAATTGAGACAATTTAAGTAAGATCGGAGGATAATTGAGATAATTTAAGCAAATTTACTATGTAAGTTGAACTGGTTAAAAAGTTTAGGGTGACAGTAAAAAAAATCGTGTAATTTAGGAGGTAAATTATGTATTAATCCTTACAAAATGCTATATGTTATATGTTATATACTATATTGTCAAAATCGTTTCATTTTTCATGAATTAAAATTTAAAAATTATTAATTTAATTTTAAAGTTTTTGAAAATATGAATATTTTTGTTTATATAATTTATACAGTTAAATGGTTTTTTTTTGAAATCACAGTTAAATGGTTTTAAAAATTACACCTTCTCCTCGTTTTCTTTTTATTTACAATTTTGTCCTTCCTTATTTAGAAAAAAAAATAAGTTTAAAGTGAGAGGGACGTCATACATGATATGGAAGCAATTATGGAAATTCAATTAACTCAAAACCCTACAATAAGAGCCATTAAGTAGTTTTTAAACGAACTTATCAAAGTTTTGACATTTCTAGTCAATGCGAATTATCCATGAAAAATAATATCCATAACAAATGACAATGACACAAAGCGAAAAACGTCACCATCTTTGCAAAGTTTCACTCCTCCATAAATCACTTGCACAGAATTTTACAGATCATACATCAATAATATTATATAATACAAAGAAAATAATGCATCTTCTATAATTGTTTTAGTACATTATATATTATTAATATACAATATGTAAATTAAATAGACTAAAATTAACAATTGTGATTAGAGTGACATTTATTTCTCCTCCCTCAATTAAGAATCAAGATTCCAAATCCTTTGTATGAAACTCGATAAAATTTTTATTTAGATTAATCAGATATTAAAAAGATATATAAATACTGAGTTGTTTATTTAAAAACCTTGACAAGAAATCAATTGACTTGTCAAAATTAGGAGTCATACAGTTACTTCATATTCGAGAAAATTACATTTGCAACGGGCATGCCTCCTACAGCCATTAGCTCCAGAGCCACATGCGGGACATGTTAAATGTAAAACATTAACTACGCAAGTGCAGACAAGAAGTTTGGTCCATGAGATTGGGTGAAAATAGTTGTAGCTAATTAAGTGTTGGTTCATAAGTCATACTCGACAAGCGTGAACAACAATCGGCTGCCACTTTTTTTAATGAGAGAGGACGGCACCTCACGGATTATCATTAATAACTCTTATTTGTGGTGAAAAAATATCATAATTATAAAAATAAACTTTATCATAGTACAAAAAGTTCAAAAGAGCATGTGGAAATGAAATAAAATCATGCAATCCAAACACTTGAGATAGGTCATTTTTGACAATCCAATCGGCAGCAAAATTCTCATCTCTATGAGCATAATATATAGTAGAATTAGTCAAATGAATAAGAGTTCTGATACGTCTAATCAAACCTTGCTGATGACCACACAGCATCCAAATTGCAAATATCAACAACAAGTTTCGAATCTGATTCAATAATAACACAAGACCAACTGTTCTCCAAAATGAAAGAAAGGGCACTTAGAATGGCATTAAGTTTCGTAACAAGAGGAGAAAGAAAACCCAACCTGATCGTTCGTCCCTTAATCGCAAAACCAAATTCATCCCGCACAATCAGACCAATAGCAGAAGCTTGTCTCGAGAATGAAACAGCCCCAGCCACATTAATGCATATACGTCCTTCAAAAGCCTTGTTAGTAACACAGGTAGGGTTTTGTCTGATGGTGAGATTACTAACCAACTTGTTAGCCAAAATGTAATTGGAAGCAATATTAAGACAACTCTTGGCCAGTTGTTTTTGTCTTCTATTACCTGCCACAACTTCAGTATTTCGGGCAATCCACAATCTCCAAATCGCAATACCAAATAAAAGTGACCAACCAACCTTATTATTATACCAAATTTTGCTGCCTAAGTTAAGAAACAACCAATCCCGCAAAGAAAGTGTGAAAAAGGTACCTGAGCTGGAAGCATGCTTTGCCAATGATTTTTGGAGACAGGACAGTCCCTTAAGGCATGGAGAATTGTCTCTATGCCGCTATTGCAGCGGGTGCAGATAGAAGAATTGCTCAAGTTTCTTATCAAACGCTGTGAATTACTAAAAAGGCAGCCATACAATGCAAGCCAAAGACACGATTTCGCCCTGACTGGTCCTTTCCATTTCCAGAGGGTACACCAACAAGGATTCGTACTATGAAGCTGAGGGGAATTCGTGTCAGTTTGCAGAAAATGAACAGCAGACGATAGAGTAAACGTACCTGAGGTTGAGCCTTTCCAAACCATGAGATTTGCATGGTCCTCTTGAGATGGTGGATGCATAGATAATACCACATCAACAATATTAGAAGGCAAAAGAGAAGATAGATAATCACGGTTCCATAATCTAGCCGCAAAGAAATCAGCAACAGATAAATTAAGATGAACTGAATACAGAGGAATAACAGTAAGACCAATAAGAGGGCCAACATTCTCAACCCAACTGTCTGTCCAAAATTTAGTAGATTTACCGTCCCCAATTGACATCATAAAATTCCTTTTCAAATTGTCTACATTTCGAAGAATACACGACCAAAGAGGAGATAAATTGTATTGACGAGAAAGATTAAAGTCTAACTCAGCACCTTGAATGTACTTAGATCTAAGAACTCTCGCCCATAAAGCTTGAGGGTTTTTAAGAAGTCTCCAACCCAATTTGATCATAAAGGCTTGATTAACCAATCGGGATGGTTTAAGACCTAACCCTCACTTAGATTTTGGCCTGCACACATTATTCCAATTAAAAAGATGCACTTTCCTTTCATTATTACCATAGCCCCACAGGAACTGTCTGATAATCTTATCTATCTCATCGTAGAGGCTAATAGGTAAAGGGGTGGTCTGCATAACGTACATGGGAATGGAACATAGAACTGAATTGATCAAAGTCAACAGGCATGCAAAGCTTAATTTCCTGGCAGACTATCCGGTAAGACGTTGTCTAATCTTATCAATCAAGTAAGCATACGTACCTTTTGCAATCCTGTCGTGAAGAATTGGTACACCAAGATAATTTCCCAAAGAGGACATTCTCTCAAGACAACAATGGTCACTTATAGCTCCCGCCAAGGCATTGGAAACATTTTTAGAAAAATAAATTTTAGATTTATCAAGACTCACTTTAGCACCCAAGGCGTCACAAAAGCGTTGCAAACAACTCATCATAATATCAACCTGCTCAACAGTACATTCACTAAAAAGCACCAGATCATTAGCAAAAAACAGGTGAGATATTGAGGGAGCTGAATGACTTACCTTAATGGGTCTCCAGCAGTTAGTATGAACCGCATCATGAATAATATGCGCCAATCGTTCCATAGACAAGACAAAAATATATGGAGATAGGGGACCCCCTGCCTAATGCCCCTCGAAGATTTGAACTCCGTAGTGTGTTCTCCATTCCAAATAATACGCATATGAGTTGTAATAAAAGACATGATGAGCTGAACCAAGTCCTCCGGAAATTGAGCAAGGCGTAAAGTATCCTGAATAAACGACCATGGCAGACGATCATACGCTTTTTCAAGATCAATTTTAACGACCATCCATCCTTTAGAACCCGATTTGATTCTCATAGAATGAATAATCTCTTGGACAATGATGATATTATCAACAATCTGGAACAAAACTAGTTTGCTCCTCACCAATGAGAGTAGGAAGAAATTCCTTAATGCGATGAACTAACACCTTGCATAGAATTTTTTAGGACACATTACAAAGCCCAATGGGACGAAATTGCTTAATCCTCACAGGTTGGCCAATCTTCGGGATAAGAGAGATAAGTGTATGATTAATGTCCTCCATAGATCTCTGTCTCCGAAAAATCTCTTGGGCAAATTCCACAAAAGAGTGTTTAATTGTAGACCACTGGTTCTGTAAGAAGATTGGTTGAACTCCATCCTGCCCAGGAGCCTTATATGGGCTCATAGAGAATAGAGCACAACGTAATTCATTAGCCGAAGGATCATTCAAGAGACTTAGGTTAGACCTCTGAAGATTGGCATTGAAACCCGCAGCAATAACTAATGGAACATACTCCCCTTCATCAACATATAAACTCATGAAGAAGTCCACAACAAAGCTTTTAAGGGCATCCTTGTTCGAAATCATATTGCCATTGTGATCTAACAGAGAAAGAATGTGACTCTTACCTCTATGGATTACTGCTGAAGTATGGAAAAAGCCTGTATTAAGATCTCCAAGAGCAATCCAGTGATCTCTAGATTTTTGCTTCCAAAAGCATTCTTCCTGAATGATAATTAATTCCAACTCCTTTCGAAGACGTTTATCTAAGTTGACAAGATATTGTTTATATTTGGTCTCCAAACAACTTTGAATACCTGCAAGGCGGTTCTGAAGTCGTTTCTTCCGAATGAAGATGTTGCCAAAAACATTACGGTTCCAACCATGTAGTTTATTGGACATATCCTCTAAAGCTGAGCAAAAATCAAAGTTTTGAGACCAATTAGCCTTAAAAAAATCAGAGAACCTTCTATCAGTCAACCACGCAGCCTGGTAACGAAAAGGGCGTTGACCACTACAAGCCATCCTGGCATCTCCAAGGTGAAGAAAAATAGGACGATGATCCGATTCCATGAATGAAAGATGCTCAATAAAGGAACTTTGATAAGAAAGTTTAAAGGAAGAATTGCAAAGACCCCAGTTTAGCTTTTCAAAGATACCCTGCCGCTCCCAAGTAAACATAGAACCAATACCCTCTAATTCAATTAAACCAGTCATCCACACAATCAACAAACTCTTTACACTGAGCCACCGTGACTTGGCCAATGGATTTTTACTAGAGGATAATCAGACGTGGTCCATTGTTCCCTTACCAGATGGGTGTCATGTAGTAGCATGCAAATGGATTTTTTAAATTGAAATTCAATGCAGATGGTACAGTCAGTGTGTATAAGGCAAGGCTTGTGGCCAAGGGATATAGCCAAGTTGAAGGGTTTGATTTTCAAGAAACATTCTGTCCTGTTGCAAAGCAATCTGCTGTCCATATTTTACTTGCTTTGGCTGCAGCGCGTTCTTGGCATCTATGCCAAATAGATATCAATAATGCTTTCTAAATGGAGACTTAGAAGAAACTGTGTACATGAAAATTCCGAGGGGTTATCAGATCAAGGGGGAGTATCCACCAGGTTCACGATTAGTTTGAAAGCTCCATAAATCACTCTATGGTTTGAAATAAGTATCAAGATAATGGAATGCAAAATTGACATCTGCATTGCTGGAATATGGTTTCACACAATCAAAAGCTGACTATTCCGTATTTGTGATGAAACTACCTGGTGATCAGTATTTAGTACTTCTTGTTTATGTGGATGATATTTTGATTGGAAGTGATTCACAAGTAGCATTGGAAAAATTCAAAGCCTTCCTTGCCAACACTTTTAAATTGAAGGATTTGGGTACACCAAAGTACTTCTTGGGTCTGGAATTGGCACACTCCACTGAAGGTATTGTTCTCAATCAACGAAAATATGTGCTTGATCTCCTTGATGAATTTGGATTCTTAGGAGCTAAGTTGGTCAAAATGTTTCATTTCAATAATAGTACTCAATAAGATAAAGACTACAACAGAGTTAAATATGGGAGGATCAGTCGACAGCTTTCAATCCACTAAAATAAAACACAGGACCATCTCAACCAAACCCACTCAACTTACCACACTCAAACGCACCCAATAAATTAGGCTCAATTTTCCGGACCAACACAAACTCTAGGGCTGAGTTCAGTCAAACTAACAGAAGTTTAGAAAAGTTTGGCTTTTATATTAAAATAGGATATTGCATGAGTAATATAGATATAGAAATAGAAAATAATTAATGATAAGAAGTAGAGATAAATTACATGTCTATTTCACTTTTTTTTGCCAAACAAGAAAGAAAATTATTAGCACTAGATGAGAAGAATCATATACAATTTTCCCTTCTATTAAAAACCAAGATGACTTAGACTACAATGATGCAATAGTCGCTCCCAGTTGGTTCATAACCCTCAAAATTGCTTGTCCAGTAAGTTAATTAACCAGAGAGACTTACACGAAAAGAGCACATAAATCACGTGAATGAATGTATCAGTCTTGGCACGATCGTCTTGGCGTATGAACACGGTCGCGATTAATTGTATCGATTTCATCAGCTTAATTCTGTTTTGCCTTTCCGATTCATCAAGTCATGGTAATACAGAAGCACACACATTGGTTGGCCAAGAATGCAGAAAATAAACCAGAAGATCATATTTCCCACCTATCATTTCAAAGAAAACGGGAAAATGTTACGTCAGAGGCACTTTCAAGCCCTTGATCGATTAGAGTACATACAACTGATTATCTTAATAAACTCTGTTTCACTCATGTCCCAAGTCAGCAAACTACATTAAAGGCCTGTTTGGTTGGGGATGAATTGGTGAGAGAAATACAACTTTCCAAAAAGTTCAGAAACTTCCTTTATTTGATTAAATAAAGAAAATTAAACTTTCCAAAAAGTCAAATTCTTGACTTCACCTTGACTTGAAGTAACTCCGTGATAAAGAGAGTAAGCTCAAATTCCTTAGTTGAAATAATTACATTTATGAAAATATCCTCAAAATATTATTTAATTACGAATTTATATTAATTTATAATTTTTTTAATCATTTCATAAATAATTTTTTGATTATTTTATATAGGTAAATTTTTATAAAAGTTTCAAAAAATATTTTATATGAAATATTATATAGAAATATTTTTATTTAATTAAATAAATATATTTTTGTCAAATTTTTAAAAAAAATATTTTCATTATAAATTTGTATGAATCATTAACTATAATTTTAATACTCATTGGAGATATATTTATGTAATAAAATAAATATTATTTATTTATTTTATATTATTAATTTAAATTTAATAATACGAAAAGTATTATTATTATTTTTAACTAACTTCTTGGTATGTATACTTTTTAACCAAACACAATAAGTTACATTTTTCGGGTTAAAATTGCAACCAAACACATTTGTAATTTATTTCTCAAGAAGTCACTTCTTAAGAAATGACTTTCCAAAAATTGAATTCCGAAGAAGTTGAACCAAACAAGTCCTAAGATGACCTAAAAAGAATCCCGTAGAAATTTTAGGCTGGAGGATGATCTCCAGAGCGCTAGCTAATGTTTTCCCACAAAGACGATTTCTTTTATCCTCCAAAACATCTATATTATCAACACCAAGATATACCAAAATAATCTTCAAAAAAATAAAAAATAAAATACGAACCATTGAGCTTTTGAACTTCTGTTGAAGGTAATTCGTGACTACAACCAAGGGAACCTGAAAAGGGGGGAGAGGTGCATCACAATTTAGTCATTGTTATATTTCACCACTCTAGGATAATTTCAATTAGAACTGTTACCAGAATGGAGGTCTTCAATAAATTAAACAAATAATTTACCTGAAACATAATCCCAATAAAAGCCCACAATTTGAAAATATGGCAAGGAACAGCGATGCACAACTGCGAGTAAATAAGTTTTACCCAAATGTCAGTCAGTTAGCACAATTGAATAAAGTAATTCTATAAGTTAATACCAGCATGATCTTTAAGAAAGACATCACCATCTTGAAATTACATAGGTCTACTTGATGAATGTGTTGCAAAAGTTTGTTTTGGCATCATTAGATTTTCTACACAAAATTTTGGCCAAAAAGACTGGAACTGTTTCAGCAATGGAGACATTATTCTTGTTTCAGTATTTTATAATTTATAGCCTAATTTCAGTCCTTACCATACACAAGAACCTAAAAAGATAAGTATTAACCGTTTGCCTGTACCCGATTCAAAATACAAAATAAAGTGTGTGAGGCGAGGATGCAAAAAATCTAATTTCTTATTCAGTCAATTCAGATCATCTTCTATTGGCTGGCTTATCACTTCTTAAAACACCAATACCACACCAATTACATTGTTTCAAAAAATAAAATGAGAACATCATAATAAATATTAAGTATATAATTTTAAATTTGGAAATTAAATATAGAATAATAGAATGCTTAGAAATCCATTAAACAATACCTCATGAAATAAAGCCGAAACTAGGAATGCAACAATTAATGCTACACCCTGCATATTTTTAAGAAGGAAAATCATCAATGATATTGAGTTTTACGTAACAACAAATCAGATAATCCACTAAACAGTCTCAAATTCAACCAATGCTTCTTCCACTATAAGCCAATAGCATCAGCATCAAGTATCATGATTCAATTCAAGGACAAGCAAGCAATAGAACCAAAAGGACATCAAAGACTTCTTCATGTTGGGCTCATAAAAGTTGATAGATACGAGAATTCATCTTCAGTGAATGGACATACTACAAAGTTACCATAACCATAAAATTGAGTAGTAAATCCTGAAACACTGTTAAAAATTGTCACTAAATTACAATGTAATGAACAAATTTTGTGGTGCAAAAGGATAAAATTACCTTGGGTATTTTATGCCTTATGCATGGGAAATATATATGACGAACCATCCACTTGTGAACAGGCTGCGAGCAATTAGGATCCCATCAGTGAAATGCATGACAAGCTTTTGTTTATGTGATTGTAAACGTACGAGCAAGAATGGCTCTGTGAAGATTATATTTTGTGGAAGGATCTCTAAATGAAGGCAGAACAAGAGGCAAGACATTATCACAGCTATATTAATTCATAGGGAAGACCAGAAAAATTAATTGAAGTCGCATAATCCTGTCTAATATGGTTATACTGTCTGAATAGCAAACAAAACCAACACTACAAAATGGGTTATACATCACAGGAGCAAAAACATGGCAATCATGATGTCATTATCAAGTGGGTATCCTGGCATAGATCTATATACTAATGTTTTCTCCTCCTGGATCAGGCCAGCCTCACAAAGCAGGTTTCACCTCGCAACTCATGGCAAAAGATTGACATGGAAATAATGGTAATTGTTTTAATGCTTCACTTCACTACATATTCAAGTAAGTTATCAGAATAATCTAATTAAGAGTTTCATCTGGGTGAAATCATAATCCATCAAGAAAGCCACAGAACATATGAAAATATCAGGTTGAACACCTTACACACACAAGAAAAGGGAGATATATAACAGCATATGAAATCACCTAAAAGATAAGGCAACTGAACTTTGATCAAGAAACATACCATATTCCACATTCTCCAGTACTGAAGAAGCCCATGATCAAGAGAAGTTGTCATCATTCACAATCCCATGTGAGAAAAAAGTGTAATATTAATAAAGGAAAATCCTCAAAAAGATTCAGACTTTACCTCCTCAACAGTTTTTGCATTCCACCAATCTTTGTAGAACTCTCGATCCCCAAAAAGGAGGAGCTCAGCAAGTATATTTAACCTACATATTGTTGGGGGGGGGGGGGGTGAAATCTTTCGTTTCAACTTTTGATCTATTAAAACAGAAAAGATATTACGGTGAAACCATTAAGCATTGGAATAAAAATAAATTTTGCACAATAGATGCCCAGTAGGTTTTCCTTCTCCTTCTAAGGAAGACAGTAGCCCCCGTAAAGAAATCAATTAATCCATAATACTAAATAAAGCCATTGAATGCAAAAATTCAGGAAAAAAATCAATGCAATCTTGACTCATCTTTCTTGGGCTGAAAAGGCCTTACCAGAGGTGAAAGAAGCAGTAAAACATGCAGAGCCACACATACAAGTTTGGCACTGAAAGCTTCAAAACTCTCTCAATGGCATATAAGAGGTTCCCCTTCAAAGGATGTTGTGAGTTCCGGACAATTGGATTGATGTACTGCAAAATTATGCCCACCACCACCACCATTGTTAACGGAAACAAGGATACTAATAACTCCAAATCCAAGAAAAAAAGAACAAATAGATAAGAAACGGTTTAAACAAAAAAACGCTCACTTGTTCTATGATGAATCCCATAAATCCAGTGAATATGATCAACTTGATAAATTGACGAACCACCCAACCTTTTCTAACATATGCTGTGCGAGGATAACTAGGCTACAACAAAAAGTACGTCAAGATAAAAATTAAGGAATTCCATGACAGATGACCGAAGATCTTTATATCTTGTAACTCAGGGTCATATACTATCAAGATTTCCAACCAAAAAAACACATGTATTCAGAGGCAACAATACCATTATGACATGGAAAGGGCACTGACACTGACAAAAGCAACATATATCCCGTTTAATTTTCATAACTTTCTTGAGGTAATACTATAGAGATCATTGGGACATAAATTCTCCGCAAGAGAAGTTTTCAAGATCCCACCAATAAAAATTAAACCAATCATATTGCTAAGATCAATCAAGGAAATGTCCATAAAATTAGGAAATGGGCACAGATTGCTAAAAGGCTTTTAGTAAAAGGGGGTTCAAGTTTCCAGCCTAATATTATTGAATAAACCTAATTCATAAATATCAAATTAAAAAGGATTTTTTGGTTGCACTATAAACAAGGACCAACAACAATCAAAATGTTACCAGTTATCTCCTAATTGTCAAACATAAACTAGATCCTAGAACTGATAAAATCTATGTAACTTCTTGAAGAAGCTGCCAAGTTGAACCTCGAGTCTTAAGACATATTTGAATCAGCTAGAAAATGCATGAATTTTTACATTAACATTTATGAGAAGCATGACTTTTACCTGATAACATAAAGTTGGAGCAACCATGAAATATGCCAGACTCTTCAAGTCCGCATCAGAAGAAACATCCACCTGAGGAAGATTAGGTGGAACATCTCCCTAATATGAAATTGGTCCTCATTAGGTAATGATCAATGATTTTGTTTATTAATGCTGAAGCAGAAACGCTACTTTTTTTACTTATTTTCAGTTCTTTTGGTGGCCATGAACTCTTTTCATGTATTAACATCACAAAAACTATTGTCACAAAATTATATATTTACCTTCTCAATTGACTTGGCGATTGCTCTCATATCATAGTTTGTATGTGCATAAGATACCAATTTCAACCAAACAATGCAGGCGAAGAGCATCAATGTGATACCAGATACAAATGCTGAATCACAGCTGCACAAATTCAGAACAGACGATCAGTATCTTTGCTAACATTCCTGTTAATGACTTAATGTTACGCCTGCCGAAAACCCTACAACCTGCAGTTCAAGGCAGAAGGGGAATATATATATATATATACTTAGCTACCTCTAATTTTTAATAAATAGTTTACAACGTTCAGTCTTCATTCCAAAACATGAATGTTTAAGATAAGTTTATGACAGTGGATCCATAATTCTTTGACATTTGTCGCGAAAATATTTCCTGACAATCACACCATGGTGCGAACAATTGATCAATATGGAAAATAAGCTTGCAATTTGACAGCCCTGGCACTGATGAAGTCTCAGCATTTATTTAAGTTTTACGCTGTGCTCTTATGATTACAAATAGAAATATGCAAATTTTCATGTTTCATGAAGTCTTCAGCAAGAAACTAATATTAATAACATTCATGCAGGGTAAAAATCCCAAGATCCTCCAAACTGGCAATCCCATATCAAGTTGGGGGAGGGCGTGGGAAGAAGAAGAAAGGACAGAAATGAAATCCAAACCTAAGAGTAACAGAAATTGGGTATAGAACTGCTGCCGAAGTAATGATAATGTGAAGGCAGATAACAACCTGCAACACGAACCCAACATTTAACTTCATATAGCAACATAACAATTGCCAATACACAATTAATCAAAAATTTACGAATACTGACAGTATCAGATATGTATTTTCGGTAAGCCAACTTTTCAACTAGATAGGCAGCAAGTGCGAATGCCGGAAGAGTAAGACTGCAATAAAGCAACTCATATCAACAATAATACACAAAGCAAAATACTCCTTATCCTATTTAAAGAATTACAAAACGTTACCAGCACATAAGAAGAGGCCAATCTCGCAACGATTTCGAACTAAACCAAAATCCCGTCTTAATTAACCAACCATACTGAAAAAAACAAATTCATTTCAGTTACAATTCAACAAGTGTTCATTACATGCAACCAGAGAGTAAAAGTACAGTATAAACAAACCTTCATTATGTTTTCGATTATAAGCCTGCTGTTTACGGCAACAAGCACTACTATACACAGGTTGAACAAGCCAGCATGACTCTGCTACACAAATAAAGAA
>CAODLS011502491.1:0-11431 GCA_948243855.1 Flueggea neowawraea
ATTAGGTCTGAGATACAGATCAGATGCTGAATGTCCAAAATGTCACCTGTGAAAGAAGGTTAACATAGACAACAGAAGAAGAAGGGGTAAGAATTCCTAGTGAGGAAATGACATGTTAGACCGCCTCATACGTGCCTCACAAAGACTGATTTGAAACCCTTTTTCAAAATACCGCACACATACATAGATACCATATAATATACACACTATATACAGTTTTACCAAAACGTTCGCATCCATATCACACAACATGCATTCAGACAATATATACATATACTTGTGAATTCATAATACGGGACCATGAAATATTTCCATGTAGTAGTGTGGACTCCACCACCTGACTGCTCTATAAAAGTGTGTATCTAGCCGAATACACGGTTATCTCATTACCCCGATAACTAGGGCCTTAACGGAGTATTGGTATACCAAAGGCTACGTACCCGGTAGCTAGGTGTCCCCATGTCAAAGTGTTATATACATAGTATTCCACATATAATTATGCATCATCTTTTTCTTTATTCCATCATTTACAAAATACTCTTGTATATATATATACCAATATATACTTTATAATTTCCATAGCAAAACATTGGTTATTAATAATCAAATAGTCCAGATTATTAATTAACCCAATACCTGTTAGTCCAATTTCATATCATAGCCAGACATATAAAAAATAATATACCCAATTTTGAAGACACAACATATGTGCCTGAAACTTCCATTTCACTCATCTGGTATCCAATGCTGAGGATCCAGTCAAGCACAGCTAGTGGGTGGTTGCTCGTGCTGGCAGGCACACGAAGCTGTACAGATACAATACAACAAACATCAAGATATGGTATGGTACTGTGACAATACTGAATGTATGCATGCAATGCAAATGCCATCTAATCCTAGATGACGTCAGGAACTGATGCCAAAAATACTTAAACTCTTAATTCGAGCTATACCCGACCGAACACTCATCCACAATGGCTGCAAACAACCTCCTAAGCAAGGATCTAGCCTCAGATCCTACAAAAAACCTTGAAATCATTAAGAATCCCAACCCTCAAGTTCGGATTTCTTGACCCCATAGATACAAATCATCAGAAATTGACACCCAACTTAATATCTAAGTATTTCTAACTCCAATATATCATAATACATCAGAATCCACTCTAGATCTGACGAAAAATCCACCAAAATTTTGAACTATAGCTCAGAATAAACCTATTTCGTTCAAACACGAAATCTCTGAAAACCGAAGCTAGAATCTCATGGTTACAACCTTAACCAACCATAATCTACCCATATCTAACTTCATTTACAACAGAAAAGGAAGATCTAAACGAAATCCCAAATTCGTTCAAAACCCTATATGATCAATGTGACGACATAAAGAAGAAAAGAAGAGATTCAAGAATGTTTCTTACCTTAAGAAATGAAATGGAGATATTGAAGAGTGATGAAAAGTGCAGAGGAGTAGATGAGAGAGAAATTTTTGGGTTTGAGATGAGTTATGACAGAAGAGAGAAATGGGTGGGTGTATTTATAGACCCTCAGAACCAAAACGTGGCATGTCATTTAAGTCACCCAGAAAAGGCCCATCTACGCGCACTGAACCTCTCTCTACACACGTTGACCATGCTCTACGTGCGTAGATGAAGCTTCTGTGTGCGTAGACGACAGATCTGGCAACCTCTCCCTCATGGATCAAGGATCAACGTGCATACTACTATATGTTACGCACATAGATCAGCATGCTCACTCACGGTTCAAGTTTGAATTACATCCAACGTACGTAGACGTCTCCAACACACGCAAACGTGTGCAGGCATGTTCACGATCCGGGTCAGACATCAATCTATGCACGTAGTACAATTATCTACGCACGTAGATGACCCTCTGCCCTCAATCTATATGCGTAGAAAAATTCTCAACGCACACAGATGACCTTCAACATACTTTGCACACACAATACCACCTCCAAACATTCTCGATCAAGGTTAACACCTCAAAACTCTGAATTTTCCTAAAATCTAGACGGAATACCATTAGATTCCGGTCAAAATAGACAGGATATTACAGTTATCAACACTAAACCCAGGTACATTAGATGACTTAAACTTCTCAACCAAATTTTGAATATTGGCATCTTCCTTTGGAGCCTCTCAGATATGATCTAACAAAATAGGTATTTCCTCAATATGGACAAACAATGCCCCTAAGTGATCAAACCATAACTCAACACCATCTTCTAATAACAGCTGCTACTCTGACACAACTGGTCACCTCTCGACTGAAATATGGGCTAAACTTCTTATTGACTTCCTACTCAAAACATTGACAACCATGTTAACCTTACCAGGATGATATGATATAGTGCAATTATAATCCTTAAATAATTATAACTAATGCCTTTGCCTCAAATTAAAATCTCGCTGCCTGAAGATATACTTCAAGCTTTTATGATCAGTGAAAACATCAAAGGTCTCACCATACAAATAATGTCTCTAAGTCTTGAGTGCGAACACAACTGCTGCTAACTCTAAATCATGTGTCAGATAATTCTGTTCGTGCTTCTTAAGTTGCTTTAATGCATAGGCAATCACCTTATCATATTGTATCAACACACAACCTAAGTCGACTCTCGATGCATCATAATACATCGAGAAAACTCCAGATCCTGACAGCAAAGCTAACACTGGTGCGCTAGTCAGACATTCCTTCAAGTTCTAAAAACTCTCTTCACATTTGTTAGACCAAACAAATTTAACCCCTTTATGAATTAACCGAGTCATAGGAGCTGCAATCCTAGAAAAATCTTGGATGAATCTCCTATAATACCCAGCCATACCGAGGAAACTTTAAATTTTTTAAATGGTCTTAGGCCTCTCCCAATAGACTACTACTTCTACCTTCTTTAGATCTACCATGATGCATTCTCTCAACACCACGTGTCCTAGAAATGCTATTTGTTCAAGCCAGAACTCGTACTTTGAAAATTTCGCGTACAACTGATGTTCTCGCAAAGTCTGTAAGACTAACCTCAAATGATTCTCGTATTTCTTTATACTCTTTGAATATATCAGAATGTTATCAATAAAGACAACAACAAACCTATCAACGTATGATATAAACACCATGTTCATTAAGTCCATAAATGTCGTTGGTGCATTAGTCAAACCGAATGACATCACTAAGAACTCATAGTGACCATACCTAATGCAAAAAGTTGTCATAGGGATATCCTCACATCTGATTCTCAACTGATGATATCTCGACCTCAAGTCGATCTTAGAAAACCACTGTGCACCCTGCAACTGGTCAAATAAGCCATCTATCCTTGGAAGTGGATATCGATTCTTCATTATCAGTTTGTTCAACTGCCGATAATCAAGACATATATGTAGGCTTCCATCCTTCTTCTTTACGTCGGACCACCCCAAGGTAAGACGTTCTGTCGAATAAAACCCTTATCTAACAAATCTCTCAACTGAGCTTCTAACTCTTTTAATTTTGTTGACATCATTTGATACGATGGAATCGATATCGGATTAACACCAGGTTGTACCTGAATTACGAACTCAATCTCTTGCTAATGGGGATTGAGAAATACATCAGAAAATTTTTGAACCAGTGGTATGTCTTCAACTCCAAGTTTGATCTCACAACTGTGACGAACCATCTTCTCTACTCTAATGACTGACACGTACCCTTGTATAATATTTTCTCGCTCACCTTGATAGAAAAACTCACTCTCACCAGGCGTTCGAAAGCATACTCTCTTCGCAAAACAATCAAAGGTAATGTGTCAAGTAGAAATCCAATCCATACTGAGTATAACATCAAACTCTTCTATGTCTAACACTATAAGATCATCAGTCAACTTGTGTCCATCAATGGAGATCACACAACCCCAGATTTCATAATCAACTAAAACCTTACTACCCAAAGGCAATGAAACCTCCAATCGTTTGTCTAATGGTTGTACCACTAACCCAGCATGCTCAAAAAAATAAAATGTAATAAAAGAATGTGATGCATCAAAATCAAATAATGTGTATGCAAAAGATCCAGAGATGGGTAAACGTACCAGTCATGGCAGCATTAGAGGCATGCGCCTCTTGACGAGTCAGATGGTATACTCATGCCTATCCCCCCTGTAACTGAACTACCCTGAACAAATTGGCCTCAGCCACCGGCTCCATCTCCCTTGCCAAAAGAACTGCAGCCACCAAATCCTCTGCATGCTCCTTCTGCACCTCTATCATTGCCAAAACCTCTTACCACAGACTGTCCTGGCTATGACCCTGCACTAAGCTTCAAAGGACACTCTACTATCTTGTGCCCTGACTATTTGTAATAGAAGTAGTTACTCATCGCCTTATTGTAAATCCTGGGGTGCCTCTTCCCATAGGTATCACAAGGCAGAAAAATACTCATGGAGCTCTGACATTGGCTCTGAAATTCAGCAAGCCCAGTTGGCTATGTCACACTATGACTCAGAGTGCTATGGCTTTGCCTTAGACCCCTTGTAGAATGTTTGTGCCTCTGTTTAGACTCTGAACACGACTTTGTTGGCCTCTAGAATTACCCTCTGTCTTTGTCTTCTTGGGCTCATGAGGATTCCTCTCCTTTATGTACTCTATGCCCATAGCAGACTCGACCATCTGTCTGACTGTAGTCAAACTATGACTTGCCACCACCCTATTGAATTAGGTTAGCAAACCTTTCTGAAACTTCCTTGCTAAAGCCTCCTTGCTCTACCAAACCTTAAGCGTAGACTTGCTAAGCTCCTTGAACTTATCCTTATACTTAGTGACAGACATACCCGGCTCTTGGCAGAACTCGCTAAACTCATCAGCCTTCTTGTCTCAGATGCTTTTGGGAAGAACATACTATATAAGCTGATTCTTGAGCTCAGCCTAACTAATATCTCCATGTGTCTCACGATTACACCACCACTGTGCTGCAAGACCATCCAATAAGAATACAGGAAGTCTGACGCTATCGACATCATTAATGATGCCCCGAACATCAAAATAACACTCCACTGCAAAAAGAAAGTCAAGTGAATCCTCTCCCATCTTGCTTGCAAATCTCAGGGCTTGAGCTTCAAAAACACATCAAGTTAGGTATCGACATCGACTCAAGGCACTACATGTGCAACAACTGTGGCTACCTCTAGCTGAGGCTATGTAACGGGTAGTACCGCTGGTGGTGCCATAGGCTGAGGTACTGGCTAACCTCCAATTGCTTGACCAGAAAAAAGCCTCTCTATACACTCGAGAGCCATAACAAATCACTCAAATAGATCAGGCTGAGCCATAGGTTGTGGCTGAGGTTACGATTGATACTGAGGCTGCTGTGTTAAAGCTACGACCTCTAACAAACTGTATGGGGTAGTCTGACCTGCTATAGACTGACTAGTGGCCTCTACAAAAGCACGCCTAGTAGAAACTCATATCTGATGATGTCACGCCATATCTACAGACATCAGACAAATAGTTTGTATATACAAATGTAAAAATGCAGATGATTGCCACAGTACTAAGGTAATAATCAAAAGGGTATACAAAGACAAATCAAATTGACTCAATCAAGAATATCTATGCTCCACAACTGGTCCAAACTTGTGAAACCTAAGACTTTGATACCACCTTTGTCACGACCCTAAACAAACCATGATCAGCGTGCAAGGCAAACCGAACCAGAGGCCCGACCCATCTCGCACAAGCATCGGAGAATCAGGCATGCTACCTAACTAATTCATTTTAAAAGCATTCATTAAACTAGAATATACAACAATATAAGTTAAAACATGATTCATATATAAAATATACCGACAGGTAATATATCAAATGTTAGCAAAATAATACAGAAAATCAGTGTAACCAAAATACAAAATACAACTCAGTAACCAAACGGCAACTCGATGTGGAGCTCTACTGCAAATATATACGGAGCCCAGTCAAAAGGGCACTCATTGTCAAAAGGAACACCTCACTAAAAATCAGGATGCTGGACGGTTGCTGGATGCCAAAAGTATACTTAAAAAGTATTAGGAAGGGGGTGAGTAAACTCAATGAGGGACGACACTCTAGATCACCTCCGAGACTCACATAAACCGTTTTGAAAACATTTTCAGAAAATACTATGTGCATGTATATAATTATCTACTAATGGTATACACTCGTATACGTATAGTAGTAATTCAGAAATTTACTTCAAAAATTTTCGCACAGATAGTAGACAACAAACCGTCATACAGATTAATACCAGATATATATATACAACAGAAAGCATATAGGGACCAGATACAGAATCAAACAGAAAGCAGATGTTGTGATCTATGCCACCAGACAGAATCAGACGTACATGTCTGGCCGGACATATGGCTACCATATTACCATGGTAACTAAGCATTGACAAAGCAGTGGTATACCAAAGGCTACGCTACCTAGTAACTAGGTGTGCCTTATCCAGAATATATATGCTAAATAATAATCAGGGCAGACAGGCATGCAAAGCATATTTTAATTTATAGAAAATAAATATATAGTATATTTTAGAAAAATTCGAGTCCTAAATATTTGTTTAACATATAGTCAAATTTTAAATTAGCGAACCTTTAATAGTTCAAATTACAGATAATTATCCAAACATAACAAAAACAATATAATTTAGAAAACACAGTCTATGTGTCTAAAGCTGTCATCTCACTCACCTAAATTTCCAGAGCAGTAAGGCCAGTCTCATACCACTAGTAGGCAGCTAGTCTTGATGGCACGTACAGGGAGCTGAAACAGATAAAATCAGAGCAAATATCAAAATATGGTACTGGTATTGTGGCAATACTGAAAAATGTATGATAATGCAATGCAGATGCAAATACTTGTACAACGTCAAAAAACCTATTTTGATTGAAGCTTTATCGCTCTCGTCTCGAAAATTGGACTCTACGTAAAATTATGGTTTAGTTCCTAAACTTTTGCAAAATTATACTTTAGTCCCTAAGACCTTGAAAAAATATAAATTAGTCTATAAACTTTTTAAAATTTATAAATAAGTCCCCAAAGTATACAAATGAGTCCTCAATTATATAGAATATCAAATTAGACCCCAAATATACAAAATATCAAGTCTAGTCCTCCAATTATTCAAAATCATAAAAGTTATGTTTTTGGTCCCTACAGCAGAAAATCACACCATGTTGATCGAGTTCTGATGATATCAAACGTCCAAACCAGTCCCAACTAACTTTAGAAACATGAATCTAACATCAAATCATCAAAAACAACACCAAAATATCCCAAATCTATCAAAACCCATGCAAAACCATACCCATATTCTAACATCATCAAATCTTCATCAATCAAGCTATATTTATGTGTTTTTGACTTCCTACAATCATGATATATTGTCCTCTAACATCCATTTCAATAGAATCATAAAAAATGATGTTAAACTCTTTAAACCGACATTATGCCATACCGAATCAAAATGTGTTTAAAGCAGTAAAATGATGAAAGAAATGTGTTAGAACTTTATCTTATCTCAAGATGTTGAAAGGAATCAATGAGAGAGTGTTTGGAGAGGATTTAAGAGCGTAGAGAGTGAATGAAGAGTGATAATGACGAAATGGGTCAGTTTGAGATGTTATATAAAGCTGTGAACCAAAACGCATTGTTTCACTGATTTATAAAGGCTAACGTATTTTATTTTGATGTTAAAGTACATTACTAGGCCTTAAAGTACGTTATCAAATCCTTTACATACGTTATCGAGGTCAAAAATAAATCCAGTAGACCCTGTTCAGGTCTAACGTACATTATACGGAAGCTTACGTACGTTGATCATCCTGGAACCCAATTAACGTGCGTTACAGGAAGTGCTAGCGTATGTTAGCTTCAATTCCAAATTACATATGCAAACCACACTCCTAAAGTACGTTAGATACTCTACAACTTGCACTTTCGACGTCATTCGCTTCCTCACACGCATTGGACCATTCTCGAGGCTTAACAACACCTAATCTTACAACATTAACATCATTACACATCTTCAAATACCTATCTAACATCTCAAACACCAAAGGATTGGATCGAAATTAATCAGAGAGTTACGAAAGGTTGGTCGAAATTAAATGAAGAGCTAATGAAGATAGGTCAAAAACGAGCGAGGTATTACTTCTATAATCTATAGAAACTGTAATATAACTCTAGATGCTATGTATGGAAACTTGACTTGTAACATCTAGTTGTTGGAATTGACTTATTTGGATTGTTTAACTAAATTATTTTGGATGGTTGGTTGATTAATGATGGACTATTATGAAATTATATTGGGTGTTATTTTTTCGTGATCGATGACAAGAAGTTGCTTGTATTATAAGGGAGACTCTGCCGGAATGTTAGTAGAAATTGTCATATTACATTAAGGCTTATAATATAGTTTTGGAATAATTATTAATTTGAATAAGTGTTTGTTAAAGTTAATATGTTCAGATATCCAAGGTGGTCGAGTTTCAAGATGGCCCAGCTTCCTCGATTCTTGCACCGATCATGGCCAAATTTGGGTCAAGACAATGATGGTATCAGAGCCTAGGTTGTAAGGTATAGCTAACTATACAGAGTGTAGACTTTCTTCTAATTATGAACTCCTTTTTTGCCTCTAGACTAATAACTTCACTTTGCTTTATTTTTTTATTATTATGTGTTATTTGATTTGTTGAAAATTACTATATTTATAGAATGGCAACGAGACGATCAAGCTACAAGACTGATGACACTGAGATTGAGGCATCTTCTAGGCCAGCTAGTACTTGAGTTAGGAATAGCCATGCTAGAGAAGCTGAGCCAGAGCCAGAGACTATTCCTGTTGCTGATGTGATGGTGGGAGTTTTGAGCATACAGTGTTCGATAGAGGTTTTTGACGGGGGCATTCAGGGCACTTATACAGACTATGGTGCAGATGCTTTCCATCGAGTAGGGTGTTGGTGAGGTTGGTAGTTTAGCAACCAGACCAAAATTTTCAGGTGAAAAACCAGAGGAGGACTCAATGGAGCTTATTGAGTAGATTGAGATATGGTTTAGTGTCTTGAGGTGTTCAGATGATGAGTAAGTTGATTTGGCAGTCTTTATGCTTGATAAGGATGCTAGCAGATTGGTATAAGAGGGTTAGGTAGCCAAATTAGACGTGGGATACTTTTTGCTCTGCTTTATTTGAGGCTCACCTACTTAAGAGCTTTTTAGATGACAAAACAAGAGAGTTTGAGAGTTTGGTGCAGGAAACTCACATGTTTGTGATGAAGTATGAGCGATAGTTTTTTAAAATTAATAGGTATGTTGGGGAGTTAGTAACATAGAAAAGAAGAGGGTGAAGAGATTCGTGCGATGGTTAGTAAAATCCTCTACACAGGATTGTCAAACCACAAAGTTTGAGAGCTATTTTGCAATTGTAGATTATACTAGAAGCCTAGAATGATTGAGAATATAGAGATGGAAAGTAAAGCTACGAAAGAACAGAAGAAGAAAGCGAGAAATAATGGCATATAAGGTATTCAATGCCAAAAGGGATTGGGTATTACTATAAACATATATCAAAGTGCACATAGTTCCTCAGGGTTTAGTAAGGTTCATAGTCAAAACAGGTATAGTGCCACTCCAATGAGCATCGGTTAGGGCTCTTTTCAATCGGTTAGACAGTCTTCAATTCAAGGTTACTGGAAGCAAATTGGTGCATATTTTTACTATAATCAGATGAGGCACATAGTTCATGATTGTCCAAGGTATCAGTCAGCTATAGGTACTTTCTCGAGGGTGTTTAGACTTCTAATCCTAGTTCTTTGCCAGGGCAGATTTGGAAGTCATTTTGGCCAAGGTTTTAGTGGCAGAAGGCAGTCTAGCCACAAGCAGTCTAGTAGAGGTTAGAGCTTAAGTGGTTTGGCTAGTACTAAAAGAGGTCAAACGGGGGTGTTTGTAGTCATTCAACAAGATGCTCAAGCATCCAATGCCTCTATCTTAGGTATTCTTTCAATTTCTAATTTTGATGCTAAAGTATTGTTGGATCATAGGACAACACATTCATTTGTATCACCTTAATTTGCAAATAAGTTAGGAGTTATAACATGTGCATTAGAGCAACCATTAGTAGTAGCTACTCTTATGGGGAAGGTATGACTGTAGATGTAGTCTTTTGTGGGTGTGAGGTTATCGTAGTTGGGAGAGTGTTGTCAGCCCATTTGGTTTTGTTATAAATGATGGATTTTGATGTGATTTTGGGTATGGACTGGTTGTTGGTATACCATATTTTGATGGATTATTGAAATAAGATAATTCAGGGGGATAGGAGTGTTGCTCCTTCTAACTTAACTTATGTAGTAAAAGCTACCAAATTGATGAAGAATGGTTGTGTTGTATATCTATCATATGTAAGGAGTAACATGACCAAAGGTGATAAGCCTAGATCAAATGCTCATGGTGCAATATTTTTTTGATGTCTTTCTAGACAAATTACCAGGTCTCCTTCTAAAGAGAGAGATTGAGTTAGGTATTGAGGTGCTACGGGGTACTGCACCAATTTTGGTGCCACCATATAAGATGTGTAACACCCTCTACCCCTATGACGTATATTTAACAATAGAATATTACCCATGTAAACAGATTTTTCAAACACTTCAATTATCCATGTAAGTATAAATATATTATTTAATAACTAATATCAGATAAAATTAAAGCACACAACAAAATATCTCAAATAACATTACAGATGTCATCATAAATCCTAAATATATTACACATGTCTAAAATGCAAAATGAGGAGGAGGAGAAGGTTGCACGTGGCATCAGCCGACCGACCTGGTGTGGGCGTGGCGTTTATGTACAGTCCACGTCAAAATAAGCTACTGAACCTGAAAATATTTTTGCGATTTATGTGAGCCGCAACTCAGTGAATACAAACCATCATCAATTTATTTCAAAAATAAATAAAATATTCAAACATATGCAAATACCACTATGTCCAGTTTATTATTCTGTGAACTGCTCAAACTTGGATCTGCCCCGGGGTTTCCAATATGTCACTGTGAATATAGACCCGTAGGTCTCCAATATGAAAATTGACCCGAAGGTCTCCACTGTATATACAACTATAGACCCGTAGGTCTCTAATATGAAATTGACCCGAAGGTCTCCAATATGTAAACAGATCCAGAGCAAGACAGTCACATATCCCTTTTAATCTCATTCCATATGCAATGCAACCGATCAATCATATACCACATTTCCATTGCCAATATATTAATTATCACTAATAATCTCATAGCAATAAACATTCCATATATAACACATATAATAAAGGTTGCATATAAGTTAAGTCTTAGGTTTGTACTCACCTGGCTAGGACAGATAATCCGTCCGTCGCTCCTGTTCCTTCTCCCGAT